>JAQGBU010002209.1:0-10244 GCA_034698605.1 Isotoma decorata | reverse complement strand
AATAAGATCTTCCGACTGTTCCCCATTTCATTTTTTGTGACCGAAATGCGTTGTTGAGTACGAGTTCTGTTTGTTATAGAGTCAGCAATTTTATACGCTCCTTTTTATAATATTGCGTTGAGCAAAGTCTTTTAATATACTATCTACTTTCATTATAATCATAGGGAAAATCAATGGATTTTCTGAATATTCTTGGTATCATGGCATCAATTGTGTAGATGTAGTCTCGTTGAGGATACGCATAGTATGTCAACTTCTGAAATGGAATTATTTAACTGTCTTATTATCTTGCTTTGAACGTGTTATGACAAATGAAGTTTTTATATAAAAAATTGATTTTTAAAATTTCGGAGGAGCTAATGCCGACTTAAAAAATGAATGAATAATAATTGCATATGCAAACAAAAAAATAAAGTTAAGAATGAGGAAAATATTGCGCAAAGTTGCAATAAGAACTGTCGCTGTGCAATTTTTTTACTTTAGAATTTTTTCTATATACTAGGTATGGGCAATTGTTCATAGGGAAGCAGCAATTAAAATTTCTCTATAAGGAAAAAATTGTAAAAAAACCTTTTAAAATTTTATTTCTTGAAGAATTTGATGTCAATTTTCTCTATCATTCACAAAGATTTCTTTTCTTTGCACAATTTTCATTTCATAAATTATATAGTTTTACTACCAATGAGTTTTTGAAAACCAATAGTTTTTTCGAGAAGCTTAATTTTTTGTATTATTCAATATAATTCATTCGGCTTATTCAGCAGAGTAACAAGAGTCTATGAGCATTGTTATTATTAACGACAACATAATTTTTATTAAATTAACTCGAATTAGTTACAATATGAAACCTATTGTTTTAGCCCACTAAAAATGGGTTATCTATTCCTAGGGAGTGGGTCTGCATTTCTCACGAGGAATTGTTATTTTATTTTAAAATTTTATTAATTGATTACATCTAATCTGATAGCAGTTAATAGTAGTTTTAAGTAATATATAAGTAGTTAATACCAATAACATCTTCACTCATTGATAATTCCTTTAATAATTTTTATTCGCTATAAGCTGTGCATTTTTCAAGTTTTCACCAGAAAACGGAATTAAGTACTTCCTATCTTAATCATATGTTCCTATATTCGATGCGTACAGGACTTGAAAATTATTAGATCGGTTAATAAAGGATGAGCAAATTGACAAATGGCGATTATTGGTAAAATCTTGTCTTTTCATTTTCAATTATTTCAAATTGTGTTTTTTTATTTGTTGCTTGCATTTGCATCGTTGCATCCCAACTTTTGTCTCACATTTGAAATCTCTTTGCCGAATAATACCGGTAAAAAGTAACCAAATATTATAACTTATAACATAACATAACGCACACTTACAATTAAGCTATATTTCGCTAGCACCCTGGAACCCTCGAAAATGAAAACATGTCTACAACACCTTGAAAATGAAAACATTTTAAAAATCTCAATTTGCTTACACTCAAATACCATTTTACCTGTCAATGCCTAGCTATGTAAAAGAATCAACAACGACACAGAATTTGAAAAAACTACCAAAACTAAAAAAACTGCAAAAAATTAGATTTTTTCGAAATTTTAATCGAATTCCAAAACTTTAAGAAATGTGTCATTTAAAGTTTATCTTTTACTGTTTTAAAACGTTTCAAGTTTTAAAATTATCAAATTTACCTGCACATAAGATCATTCCTCAAGTTATTCAGTCTCTTTCAAAAGGTGATAGCGACAATAATAAATCCATGTGGTTAGAACAAAACCATGACTGGGCGTGGTCTTTTAAAGAAAACGAATTGGTCCTTTGGGGAACGGAGGAGAGAATGATGTATAACCAGATAAAAGAAATAAGTGTTACAAAGCAACACACATTTGCAAAGACGAGGCGACCCTCTGCCGATCAAATAGAAGCAGGTTGATTAAAACTCTGAATCTTCCAATGAATTTTATGAACTTTGCAGTAGTGGAAAAATAATTCCAGAATGTAATATGTGTAAAAAAAGAGCTAGGCTTCTCATATCGTTCGTTAACGACAAACCACTTCCTTTTCTTATTTACAGCATTGCACGTAATGAAATGAATCCCTGCAGACCTTCATCAATACCTTCTCATCAACGTACTTGTGGTCACACGTACAAAGTTTTTGCTTATTCAGTATCGAACTGCTCACACTTTACAAATCTTGTTATGCATAGGAAAAAAGGGTTTCTTTATGACGGACTTAAAGTAAAAAATTTTAAAAAATCAATTTCTTTTATATTTAATAATAATCTTACTGCAAATATTGGTTGGCTAACTTACAACCCATCAGAGTCATTACAGCATTTCTCTGCTTGTTGATGAAGAGTTTATTATTTTCTTTGTTATGTGGAATTTCTAATTGAAAGGTTAATCAGTTGAGTACAAACGTCAGCTTTAATCTAAATCTGTTAGTGTAGAATGACATTTTCTCTATTTCACTTACTGTATAAATATCAGTTCATTCATTGTGTATTAAATAAATGTTATAGGCGCTAAAAATACGTTGCTGTCGCATAATTCTTTACTTTTCATTAATATATATTCCTTATTCTCATCAATGTTTGCTACAATTATTAGGTATTTCCTCAGGTAAAAAATTTTAAGTAAAAATAAACCTCAGTAAACGGATAAAATCAAGTTGCGGAACAATCCGATACTATTGTTTTTTTTACAGAAAAACTACAACAAAGTGACGGACGAGCCAGAATTGCACTAACATAATTGCTTTACAGAATTGCATTAACCGCATTGCGGCCGCCTAGTACTCCCCTATGCGGCCAATGTTGCCGCATTGCGTCCGAATAGTTGGGTTTGCGAAGCAACTATGCGGCGCATTGCGACCGCATGATGCGTAAATGCGAGATTAGGGTGCAAGAATTTTGCCGCATAGTTGGATCTCCGAAAAACCTATGCGGCGCATTGCTGCTGAATGATGCGGCAATGCGGAAATTTTGCAGTATAGTTGGGTCTCCGAAACCACTATGCGGCCGCATGATGTGGGATGCGAGATGGGATTTTTCGCATTTCAAAGGTGAAAGTATCTGAGGTTAAATCAATGATGGGGTCAAATCGGCCACAACACAACACCACACAAGTAAGTTTTTTCAATTTTTTTTTCAGTTATACAAAGTAGCATAGTATAGGTCAATCAAATATTTAATTACTAACTTGCATGCAGTTTTGGTTCCTTATAATACTAACACAAACATTCAATCTGAGTTTTACAAAATGAAAATAAATGATGATGCAATAATGCTACAGCATAGACTGTTGTACTTGAAGTTGTTCTTATTGTTGACTAGTATAGAATTTAGCAGTAACCTTTTTTATCATTCATTCATATGTATCCTTGTTCTTAAATTTAAAAAAATTAGAAACTCACCCGAGCCAGGGAAATAAAGTGATTTATTTAAAAATGTGCAAGATGCATTTAAAAAACTCGGGTGGGGGAGGGGGTTCACCCTGAGATGTCATCTTAAATTTTAATCCGCACCTTCATTAAATGTATAACCACGTGTAATTATTATCAGAAGGACAGAAAGACATGTAAAATGTTCGCATTTGCGGTCGCAAATGTGAACCAGGAAATAGACCTTATTGAAGATACTTTGGGATTGAATTCGAACCATATTTATGCTCCATTAGCCTTTACAGAAAGTGTTATCTCTGATAACTCAATAAGAGTTCAGCAAAGGTCAACCTCTGATAGCGACTCTCGGGTCAATCTTTAAATTTACTCATCCGTGAGCATACCGAAGACTAGGCTAAGTGGCGAAATCCACACAAAGGAAAGACGAAATATTATAAGTCACACCATTAGTGATATGGTTTCATATTGCTGTGGATTGATATCAAAAATGACCTAGAAACCCCTTATAATAATGATGAACAGGTAAAAAATTATCTAAATGATGCGCAGAAAGTTATTAAAAATGATCAGAAAAACCTAATTAATACTGAAAAGCATGAACACAAATTTGAGAACCAAACCAGTGTAACTTTAACTACAGTTTAAAAGTTCTAGAACAAGTTATAGGAAATGAAAACATGGAAGATAATCTTCTGTACACTTTTGAAACTCGAAGGACAGACAGACGTTGTAAAATGTTCGCATTTGCAGCCGAAAATGTGAACACTATCAACGAGGAAATAGACCTTATTGACGATTCTTTGAGATTCAATTCCAACCATATTTGCGCTCTATTAGCCTTTACAGAAAGTGCTACCTGTAATAACTCAAAAAGAGTTCAGCAAAGGTCAACCTCTGATAGCGACTCACGGGTCAATCTCCGAATTCACGCATCCGAGAACATAGCGAAGACTAGGGTAAGTGACGACGTGCACATAAAGGAAAGACGAAATATTATTAGTAACACCATTGGCGATATGGTTTCATATTGCTGTGGATTGATATAAAAAATGACCTAGAAAACCCTTATAGTAATGATGAACAGGTAAGGAATTATCTAAACGATGTGCAGAAAGTTGTTAAAAATGATCACAAAAACCTATACAATGTTGAAAAGCATGAACAAACTTTGGGGACCTAATCAATTTAACTTAAAGTAAATTTAAAACGTTCTACAAAAAGTTATAGGAAATGAAAACATAGAAGATAATCTTCTGTACACTTTTGAAACTCGTTCCGGAAAAACTGCCCTTTTAACAACACAAATAACACATCAGTTGAAAAGACTTACTGATACACTTAGATAAGCCTGCGTTCTTCAACATTACCAATCAATATTGATACCTTTAGCAGTTATACATATATTTACCCTTAAATGGGACGTGTATAAATTAAATCGCGCCTTAAAACGAGATGACCATCGCTTATCTATCCCTTTAGATGACCTACCTAAGTACTACAAGTATTGTATATCCGATTGTACTTTTACGGCTAGCCAATTAATAGTAAAATTATCATTATCCATTCAAAATTATTTGGAAACTTAATTGTTTGAGATACAGGTAACTCCATTCCAGGAATGGCACAATCTTACCTGCCATATTTCTCTGGAAGCAATCTTTGCAGCCATAGAAAATGGTAAAGTGACCGCTATTGCTGGCACAAAATTACATCAGTGCCAGCAAAATAACCGACTTGGCTTCATCCCGCAGTACCAGACTGATGTGTATAGAGGGCCAGACTGTCCTAAGACGCTATTCTCCAACTCCGCAATCGAGGAACTCAATAAAGCCTGCAGTTTCTGACTGAATGCCTTTAAAAGAAATTTTGGTCACCCAAATAAATTATCATATATTTATAAAAACTAAACTTCCTTAAGTACTGTTGTTTTCTACCAGAACACCAGTACACCCCTGCTGACCCACGATACACGTGTTCTACAAATCAAATTAGCCATGTGATTGTACAATTAAGATACCAGGTCACGAAAACATCAGGCATCCATATCCGTTGCCGAAACAGCTAGTGAGGCACATCGGACTCATGTCTTACCTGCCGCATCGACTACCCTGGACTCCGCATACCTGTCTCTGATCAACCTTGATGTACCCCCTACCTATGCAAAGTTAATCGGAATCCTAAATCATCCATGAATCCATTCAATAATGCCATTAGAAATTAATTCTACTGACAATACCTTAAGAAGAAGAGTTCAAAACTTGTTCATGGGACTATCACAGCTTATACACCATTCCTACTTTCCTTGTGGAATTTCGGCATGACTGCCGGTATCGCCTGGTTTGCCTTTCAACAATTTCGATTTGTCACTCGAATACTAGCAGCCACATCTCTCCGTTAAGTTCGAGTCATGAAGAAGAATTCGAAAAATGCAACTCACTACTAACACAATTATAGTGTTTCTTTCTCTAAATGGCATCTTAATTTACTGATTTATAGTTTTTCTAGGTGTCCTTATCTACAAATGCTGCAGAAGGCGAATTTGGTTACCTAGGAACGCTGTAGCCCAATATCTCCATCCTGATGAAACCTATGAGCATAAAGAGACCAGAATCAACTTTCTCCCAATGGATCATTATTCGGTAATAAAGAAAGAACCGACTATATTGGAAGCACTCCAGAACGAAAAAACGTATGTTCCTTTGAAGCTCAGGAGAAAACGCCAAAGCACATCCACTTCAGACCAACGAAAGAAAGAGACTCCAATAATGGGACTCCAGTAAACTGTTAATTATTTGTTTTTTTTTATTTTATTGTATCATTTCATTTCACTTAGCTCTGTCTGTCTGTCACAGACAGACATTTCACTTAGCTCTGTCACTTAGCTCTAACACTTTAGAATCAATTTAATTACCTTTCCGGTTTTTTTCTTCAACGGTGCTCACAAATTCGTCTGGGGAGTTTGTTAGGTCCAACTATATTCGTTTAAGTTTAATTGTCAACTTTACTTAATTAATGAATATAGCCTATTGTTAGTTTATCAGATCTAGTTTGTGTATACTTAATGAATAAGACATTTTAATTCGCTTGCATTTTTTCTTATTACAAAGCACCATTCAACATTTTCCTCATTCTTCATTATTTGTGCATACACGAAAATAATATTATTAAGATAACATGAATACTTTTGTCTTTTATTAAGATTATAAATATTCTATCCCTAGTCAACTTTTTTAGTTAAGAGTCTTCTTAGTAGTCAAATAAACATTAAATTACTTTACTCAGAATACTAATTGAACCTATAGAATTTATTTCTTAACAGCACGATTAGAATATCAAATATTTTCATACATTGAAGTAAACATCTATCGTATCGTAAAACTCGATTTAGACCTAACGCATCACTTACCCACTACAGTTAGTCCCAGTGCACATGATGTTATAACTATATTTTTTAGCCCCCGGGCCATTTCCCTTCAAATATCTACATTAATACAGCTAATACATTAATTTTGTTTTAAACTACCCGTTCTGGAAATAAAAAAATATGAGTATGTAATATAATTTGTGATGCTGAACAATTAATGTTAAATTTCAGGACTTCAACATTCGTGCTGTGGTGTTTCAAGTAACTGACCACCTTGAACTAAATGAAGGTCATCATGCAGGAACAGAATAGGTTGATTTATTTTATGTTTTCAAATTAACCCACACTGCACTGTTACAATATCATTTAAATATTTAGAGTCAGTTTTTATGTAAATTTAAAAACAAAATGCAATTAGACTAAAAAAAATAAACTTCAAAAGTTTCACTGATTAGGTTTTTAATTTAATACGAAGGCCCTTAAAAAGGCCAAGGTCTGGTTTTCGACATATGTAAACTGTTTTAGCAAGGACTTAAAAAAACATTTTTCATGAACAACACAAACAAACATTAGCTCCACCCACTTTGATAGGAAAAACAAAAGTTGGCGGAGTTCACTACCTCCTGGCTTGACTCGCTAGTGTCCTGGAGTCGAAATAAGTAACTAATACATGGAAAACCTACCGCAGTATGTATAAGCATAGCTGCTGTAAGATTAGTAGCGCAAAACCGGCAGTAAAAAAACCATCCATACAAACTTTGTATTAGTATTCATAAGTTGACATGGCAAATCGCCCCATAATAAAGAGGCAAATTTTACTTGCAAAGATACGTGATCTCATCTATAACAGTCATGACATTAGAATTGTCATAAAATGTAAATAACGGTCTTTACCTTAATAATAACAGCATATACGTATAAATTAGCAGTCATGATATTAAAAATATAATGTAGCGTTAGAGCACTTGTGAAAATGTAATTACTTGTTATTACATTACAAGTGCAAAAGTACTGCAAAAGCAACGATGGACTTACTGTATAGTACATGATTGCAGCCCACTGGGCGACGCTGAAAGATTGGGTAGCACACGGGCCTTCTGGTGGTACGGAAGTAACTTTCCAGAATGATTTTGATATTTTTGATGAAGCATGGACCGCAGCGTCTCCAATCGTTGATACTAATCGATCGGTTCTGGCGTTGACATATGATTTCCCTATAATAACAGCACTCTGGAATATGCTTCATTTAATCGGAATGTTATACCTACTTTGGCGAGCTAGACTAAACCCCATGATAGTTGCCGTGCGTTTATCCTGTGGCTGAAGGTAAGAGGTCCGACATTGTGGAATGTCAGTTATCTGATCATACTTTTCATCTTGTGCACATTAGTATTGTTCTGTAAATTGTGGCTTTAGGGCCCGTTGTTATAAAAGTATTTTCAGCCATGAATTCTATTTGGCAAAAAAATGTGCAGGCCGCTGTATTGAAACGAATTCATGTTTCACAGGACTGTGAATGAATGATTTGTTAATCCATATACAGGGTGAGTCAGCGTAAGCTAGAGGTCTTTGAAATTCTCTAGCGCTGGTATTTCTAAGCCGACTTTCATGAACTTTTTTTGTTTGAAAGTTTAAGCGATTCAAAAATGTATGCATGCAAAACTAAAATTTAGCCAAGTCCACCCGATGACTCACACGGGTCCAAAAAAAATTTGGAAAATTTAACATTGGGAAGATAGGGAATAAAATTTGGCACTCTCTATAGTTACATTCATATTTTATTACATTTTACTGTGAAATTTCTGAATGATGCAAATGTAACTATAGAAAATGCCTAATTTTATTCCCTATCTTCCCAATGTTAAATTTTCCGAATTTTTTTTGGACCCGTGTGGGTCATCGGGTGGACTTGGCTAAATTTTAATTTTGCATGCATACCTCCTTTCATCGCCTAAATTTTCAAACAAAAAAAAATTCACGAAATTCGGCTGAGAAATACCAGCGCTAGACAATTTCAAAGACCTCTAGCTTACGCTGACTCACCCTGTATATTAAATTGATTAAGTATTTGCTATTCGCACAAGGTTGTAGTAAAAAAAATTTTGCATTTCATTTCATTATATTACCTTTTAATTTCAGAAAGTTTTAAAATTTGAAATGTCTAAAAACAGTAAAAAATAAACTTTAAATGGCACATCTCTTAGGTTTTCAAAATTTGCTTTCATTAAAAAGTTGGACTTTTGCCTTTGATTAACATGGCATTTTTTGACAACTTCAAGTCCATCTACAAGTTTCAGTTTTTGACCAATTGTAAAACTTGAAACGTCTAAAAACAGTAAAAAATAAAATTCAAATTACATTTTTCTTAAATTTTTGAAATCCGATTAAAATTTCGAAAAAAATCTAATTTTTTGCAGTTATTTTTAGTTTTGCTAGTTTTTTTTAAATCCTGTCTCGTTGTTGATTCTTTTACATTTTACATACTAGTAGCTAGGCATTGACAAGTGAAATGGTATTTAAGGGGAAGCAAATTGAGATTTTTAAAATGTTTTCATTTTCGAGGTGGTGACGAAATGTTTTCCTTTTCGAGGGTATCAGAGTGTGAGCGAAATGTAGCTCATACTTTACGTTTACACCCCTCCCTCATTCCACTACTATACAAACTCCATCCATCATCCACTGCACTGTTAAGACTTTTTTATGGATTTTTACATATCGTTACTCGACTACCCAACCGAACCCCAGTGCCCTGAGCGCCCAACATTTTGGGCGCTCGGACAATAGTATTCGGGCGCCGAAATGTCGGCTAACTTGTATGTTTATATTTACAGAAGTAATTGTAACGTATTTCAACATCGCAATTTTCAATGCTCAGTTTTAGATTAATGCTGAACTTTTACCCGGACATATAACACTAACTATCGTTAACATTAAAAAGTTTACATCCACTTGAGGTCGGTGAGTAGCATTTCATAGTTCTAAAGCTAAAAATGGTACTTACATGATTCGACTGATAAGACGGACGTTGACTTTACTGTTATACAAGATTATTAACATGAATTCTAAGCTATTTGAACCATGGACCTGTTGGACTTTAGAGTTTGTTGTGGTTTGTACAAAAAGTTATGAACTATTATTTGTTTATATTGTGTGTGGTGCAGACTTGTGGGATTAAATTGAAGCCTTTTTTTAAACCATTATGTCGTCACATTAAATGCCAATCTCTGTAACCCATTAACGGGTTTTTAAAGGTGGAATATTTATCACCATATCGTGAACATGGACTTATCACCCAAGTCCAATGTCCACTAAATTGGTTCTGCATAGAACAATGCGTCAAGATAAGTTACTTCTTGCTTAATAAATAAAAACATTTACAAAAATTCCCTATTATGTTTTCATTCTAATGCATTCTTTATCCATCCGAATGCTTAGAATTGTATTCTTGAACCAAAACCCTTCTCAAACTCTT
>JAQGBU010002208.1:0-10246 GCA_034698605.1 Isotoma decorata | reverse complement strand
TTTTTCTACACCACATATCATTCAAAAAAAAATTATGGGGATGAAATGTGTAAGGGATGAAATGTGTAGGGGATGAAGTGTGAGGGGATGAAATGTGTAGGGGATGAATTGTGGGGGGATGAAATGTGGGGGGATGAAATGTGGGGGATGAACTGTCCGGTCACCCTTATACTAGATCCTAAAGGATCAACCAAGCAGTAGCATAGCCAATCCAAGCCATTTGTACGCTTTTGACACTTGCATAGTTGCATTTGCATAGAACACACATTAAATAGATTTGGAGAATTTGGACATGCATGATGCATCTAACGCACTTCCTTTAACTTAATGGAAGTGCATTACGAAATTCGTAATACAGTTCCCTTAGGGAGTGTTTCTATAAGTGTGGTACTAAGCTACCAATACAATTTCCTAAGTTTTTTCATGTTAGCACTCCCAATTTTGTTTTCAAGTTCAGATTATTAAATATTCATTGCAAATTGCTGCATCTTAAATTAAAAATTAAACTCAAAAAGTATTATAGTAATTAAGTTTATTTCAATACCTTTAAATTCATTTTTAATACAAAATTAGTAAACTCTAATTATTAATTAACTCTAATGAAACCTTTATAAGAAATAATATCTTCATTTCATTTGCATTTGTCCCAATTACCTATTTTGAAATTTTTTACTATGTAATTTTCTTTACTTTTTATTCAACATTCAATTCATAAATTTTTGTCTTTTTTACGTATTTAATCACCCTGTATGCACACAAAATATTTTTCCACGTACTTTTTTCAACTGCCTGTAAATTCGAATACCTTGAAGAACTTACCTCTCTCATTAGAGAAATGATCTTAATCGAAACGATTTCGCTTTTGGAATTTGAAATTAGGTATGTTGAAAATTGTAAGTTGAAGGGCCCTTATCTTGGTTGACTTACTACTCGAAAACTAGTCTTATGGTAGTTGGAATTATTGGAATTACACTTTGCTCACAAAAGAGATTATCTTTTATCTTCTGCTGTTGCTGCCATTCATTAAGATAATTATTATTCTGTACAGACCTGTTCCTCATTACTGTTCTTTCTTAATTAAGTTATGATGTGACTATAAAATTAGTAAACCGTCTTATAAAAAGGATCAGAATCCTTCATTTTTTCTACTTCCTCTAATAATGTCAATTTGTGTTATACTCGATACCGTTGTAAGCCTTGGGTTTGGTTTTAAACGTTAGTTGTAACAGTTGTAAGTCAATAAGCTTCAAGCATGTAGATTACATACAGGAGACTTCCAAGCTACGATCCCATCCAAAATATCTAGTAAGTAAGGTTAAAGCGAAGATATTGATCTAATTATTCTAATTTATCTGTAGCTTAACCAACGTTTTCTTCCAATAATGCAAATTTGCTTATGATTTTGATTTCTAAACCAATTAAGTCAGCGTGTAATAAACAACCCAATTAGGAACATCTTACTAAAAGCACAACATTTTAGTTACGTCGAGTTTCGTTAGTTTAAAAGCTGTCATATAAATAGGATAGGTACATTATAAAAATGATACAAAGCATACATGGCATGGAGATACGTAGAGTTTTAGGATGTAAGTAATCCATTAAGCATTTATATGGTTGATAAAATAGACGGCTTATCTGAGAATAGGTCAAGAGGTCTCACTTATGCTCCCTGTACCGTCTTGATTTTATCAATCCCACTTAAGATTTGTTATTTTCATATCATGCATTATTATGCAATTTTGTACATTTCAAGTTTGTATCTACTCGAATGTCTGATCTTGAGTTTCTTGATTTCATATGAATATCAATTTAATTATATTGCATATGTATGTTTTGTGATAAATAATAATCATTTTTTTAAATGACATTCAAAATTATTAAGAAGTCGACTCCAAATGATATTCTGTCGCATTCTGTTTCAGGAGTTGGAGTCATCACGTAGCCTGCTTTGCATTACATAGTTTGATAAGTTCGATAGTTTTTGATTATCTTATATCGACTGACGGCTAGTTTGAAAAGAGAGATACTAAAACTGAAATAAAACCTGACAGAGGGGAGTGTCCGTGTCACATATTATATTATTAAGTTAGTACTACATTTACTTAAAAAGGACTCAAGTCAAGAGGCAGAGAAGAGATTAGATTAGAGAGTGAACCCGAATTACTATACCGAATAATTGAAGGTCATGGTGGTTGTGGCGTCATTAGCATCTGTCAGATGTTCCTCTAGCATACTCCTTAAATCATCCTCGTCTCCTCATTCTCTCTTGCAACAATTGTCAAAAACCAATTGGTTTCACCTGAAATTACGAAACATGTCAACATCTACTAATTACCTTATCAGCGATCCCAAGTACTCCTTCCTTAAGGATCTTGGTCTTAGTGAGAAAAATTCGGGTGTTTATGATGGAACTTGGAGAGGCTCTGGAGAGGTGAGATATATTTATGTTTAATCTAATAGAATTGCATAAGTCATAATTAAATTTTTTCAGAATCATAGCAATTTTTATGTAACAGTTTCTTCGGATGGTTTCATGGCTTCTATCTTTATTGTAATCAAAGTCAAACCATGAAACCATAAGTAAAGTCTTCCTTGTTACTAAACCATTTTGAAACTTTTATAAATTAAAAAAATAAGATCTTTAATCACTAATACTAGTAGCGTAATATCGTATTTAGTGTTTGGGTATGGCTATGCTATGTCTGTGTTACTTTTCTGGAGCAAAGAACATCTTCTGAAGATGATGCGGCTTGACTTTGTAATAGTTGATAGTTCTAATTTGAAATATTTTTTATGCAACTTCAGATTGTAAATTGCAAATGTAATTGTTCTGGCATTGCTAGTGGTAGCCTTAATACCCACGTAAGATGCAATTTTATAACACAGAAACACAGCATTGCTCTTTCTTAGCCCCGTATGCAAAAAGGGGGTGTGAATCTGTGACACAAAAAATAAGTATTCATGCAACTTACGGTTAGTTAAAGTCAAAGTGTAGTTATTACAGAAAATCCAAACATATTTTTTCTCATTTGAAATTCGATTCAAAAATTGAGTCACTCATTCCCTACACCTAAAAGATGTGCTTTACATACGTCTTATAAACGTACATTTTATAGTATCCAGATACAGAAATCTTATTCAGACAACGCTTTTCTTCTGTTTTATGTAAATATGAAATACCTTTTTTACGATATTTCGACAGAACGAAAGTTAGCAAATCCCTTTTGATGATTGGCAGTAATCGTACGGTATTGATAGCTAAATTAAGCTTAAAAACATTTCGTATCTTTGCATTTGCCCTCTCGATTAAAAATATCCTATTTTTTTGGAAGGACTGAAAGAAAACAAAATTGACGGCTGTTTTGACAAATAGAACGAAACCATATATTTTTATTTCTTATCAATTATAAATTAAGCCAACATCAATTAAAATGATAAGTATTACTTTCATTATATAGATATAGTTTGAACACATGTCTACATTGAAACTGTATAGAGATAGTTGTTTCTTGTTGGATTATTTTTGCCCAGCCCTATGAATTTGGACATAAAAAGTATACGCGTCGGTATGTACATAAACGATGCAATCATATTGTTTCCATATTTTTAAGTATCACAGGCAATTGCAATTGCCTGTGCTACTTAAGTTTCAATTGAAACTTAATCAGAAGAATATGCCATGATAGAATTGGGATGCGTGAATGAAAATTGGTATTGCATTTTGAATGTTGAGTTGAAACCACTCTCACAATATTGTACCCAACAATGTGCTACTATCTGCTATGGAAAATTCGACCCAGTATTTTATTTAGTTTGGTCTTAAACAATTTGCTTATGCGATTTGGGAATATTACGTCCCCACCACCATGCGTCTTCAAATTAAAAAGTTGAAAGTTAATCAATTAATCGAAACTTTTTGAAACTCATTTTGTGTAAAAATGTCAGAGCGCTTGTGTGTTTTAATCTTAAATTAGAACTTTTCGATTAATATTATTCAAATATTTAATAATTTCTTCTCCCCGGAAGCAATAAGCAGGGAACGTACGGTGAGGGGACGTAATTTCATGTACTCATTTATGATGATTCATAATATGCTTTGTTGTCAAAGGACACAACTTGAAATAAACAAATTGATATCCAGACAATGACACGATAAGTCAGATTCAATGTCTGTATGAAATCAGATTGAACTCTACAATAAAGCTATATTAGAAGGAACGTGAATTGCTCACTTCTGTTTGGTTGACTGATGTTGTGGTGATTCATGTTAACTGCATATAAAAACCTTTTCTCTGAGTTGGGTTTAGGACGTCTAGGTTACAGGGCACTTGGAATCGCTGATTAGGTTAGAAATAGAGGTGCTAAGGGCCCAGCCCTGAACTTATTTTTATACTAAAGTATTCATTTAGTTTTTTGTATCACGAATAGTTTACTGTTCAGAATTAAGTATAAGACAAAAATACCTTGATTTAGACGTATTTTTTAAATTTGCTAAAATTTAATATTGAACTTCAATTGTATTTCAATAATATTACAATTTTAATAAGACAAATTTTTAATATTTAATAGTGTTTCCCTACTTTCATAAATGCTAATAATGTTCTGAAATACAGGTGATAACAGCAATCAGTCCTGCTAATGGCAAACCCATCGCTCAAGTCACCCAAGGCACCATCAAAGAGTACAATGAAGCTGTGGACAAATCTCGAGCAGCATGGGAATCTTGGGTCGAAATTACAGCCCCTAAACGAGGAGAGATTGTTCGCCAGATTGGAGATGCTTTGAGGGAAAAACTAATTCCATTGGGAAAATTGGTATCACTAGAGATGGGGAAAATCCTTCCCGAGGGTATCGGCGAGGTACAGGAATATGTAGACATTTGTGACTATGCAACCGGTCTAAGCAGAATGCTAGAGGGAAAAGTTCTACCTTCTGAAAGAGCAGGTCATGTCCTTATGGAACAATGGAACCCTCTTGGGGTCGTTGGAATTATTTCAGCGTTCAACTTCCCAGTCGCAGTTTACGGATGGAACAATGCTATTGCCATGGTCTGTGGTAATACAATGGTATGGAAGGGTGCCCCATCCACTTCCCTTTGCTCTGTCGCTACAACTAAAATTGTTGCCTCTGTCTTGGAGAAAAACGGCCTTCCAGGAGCAATATGTTCATTGGTTTGCGGAGGGGCTGATATTGGAAGCGCCATGTCGAGCGATAAAAGAATTCCTCTAGTTTCATTTACTGGGAGCACTCAAGTTGGAAATAAAGTCGGCACTGCAGTTCAAGGTCGATTTGGCAAAAGTCTGTTGGAACTTGGTGGAAATAATGCAATTGTTGTCGCTGAAGATGCAGATTTGGATATGGTAGTCAGAGCCGCTGTTTTTGCTTGTGCTGGCACTGCTGGGCAACGATGCACCACTACTAGGAGGCTTATTCTTCATGAAAAGGTATTATTAAGCAATTTAATTACAGTTTCCATTTGTGTAAATACTAATTTTATTTGTGAGTGTTAAACTCACAAGTACTTACCTAAGTAATTTGACATCAAATTCTAGGTACATGATGAAGTAGTGCAAAGACTTACAAAGGCCTACGAGCAGATTTTGCCACGAACAGGGGATCCACTGGAATCAGGAACTTTACTTGGACCTATGCATAGCAAAATTGGTATCGAAAACTACTTAAATACAATCCAAGAAGCACAAAAGCTTGGAGGAAAGATTGTTGCTGGTGGAAAAGTATGTACATGAGTTTGAAAAATAACATTTATTAAAACCAAGATAATTGATTTCGACAAGTTGCTATTTTCTAACCTCACTACAAATCACATTCAGGTCATCCAAAGAGAAGGTTTCTTCGTCGAACCTACCATAATCACCGGATTAGGACACGATTCTCCAGTGGTGCTCAGGGAGACCTTTGCCCCTATTGTATACGCTCTCAAGACCAAAAATGTCACAGAAGCGATTAAAATCAACAATAGTGTTGACCAAGGATTATCATCTAGCATCTTCACGCAGAATATTTCTAACATTTTCCAGGTAAAATAACTCCTCCTATTTAAGCATCAGATAAATGTGGTGCACATGGAAGTTTCAATTTTAGTTTCGATAAAAATTTGTCTCGAATCGAAATTGATTCCATGGATTTTAATCTTCAAAGTATGCGAACATTTTCAATTTTTGTTTTGCGTAATTAACAAAAGACTAGCCCTTAAATGCTTGGTCAGTCATATTTAAATGCTTCATCTTTCTTCCTTTAGTGGCTTGGTCCCAAAGGCTCTGATTGTGGAATCGTAAACGTAAACATCCCTACGAACGGAGCTGAAATCGGAGGTGCGTTTGGTGGAGAAAAGCACACTGGAGGTGGCCGAGAATCAGGTTCCGACTCTTGGAAGCAATACATGCGTCGATCTACAATAACTATCAATTACACTAAAGAGCTTCCCCTTGCCCAAGGAATCAAATTCGAATAAAACTAATTTCAAAATTTACATAAGTTATTACTTACTTGCTCTTGTTTAGTAAAGTTCATTTAATAAAAATTACGTACAGATTAACATTTAGCAATAATATATATGCTTAATATGCTAACAAGGGAAATAAAGATGTTGGTGTCAAGATATTTTCCATTGTATGAAAATGGTTGAGATTTGTTTTCGTTTAGCTCATACAGCGAGGCAAATCATCTTAACCATTAATCAAGATAACCATGGATCACGAAGAAAAAACGGGGAAACTTTTAGCAACATCCCATTTAAATACCATATTGTACATTTTAAAATCGGTTTCGTATAGACCTACCCCATGTACCATGGCTATGAAACTTGCTTTTCTTTCAATTTTTCAATGAAATAACAATTATTCTGCCTAGTATGTAGAGTTAGTACGTGCTGACGGTGATGATCACGACTAAGAATAATAATGCACCAGTTTGCCTAAAAAGCATCTCTAGTTCTATTGTTTTAGAAACCAGTATAGCTTGAATTTCATCAGAAACCTGCACGGAATAGACAAGGTGTGAAAACTGTATGCCCCAGGCTCCAAGTACTGGGATGGATAGTCACCATGACCATACCATTAATTCTTATTTAACTCTTATTTCAGTAGTAATGCAAATGCAAAGTAAGTTATCTTACCAGGTCCTAGGAATTCTTTCGGACAATAGATTCTGATAATACCTTATAATATTAAGATTTCAGGTATTAAGCTACAAGTAACGTATCCATTAAATGATACGAACATCCTTCGACCAACAACATAGACACCAACTGGCAATATTTCCTTTAAAATTCTTATTCAAGACGATTTTTAAGGAAAATATACTTTACAATTTTAAAGTTGAGTGTAGTGATAATGCATTTTTTGTCAAACGGTAGGATTAGGATGATTAAGATTAGCCCAAACGCTCGGTGATGTTGGCTAGCTAGCGATGATGTATTGTGGCCGATACATGTGGGTCCTCAAGTTGCTGCTGCTGCTATGCTGGTGTTACTATAGGTTATCAGTGCTTCCCACGATTAGAGTATCCAACAGAGAGGTCTCTTCCGGAACTATGTGTGGCCTGGGTCCTGTAACAATACCTGTAATATTTCCCAATAAGAATTTAAAAACACAGTTATAAAATAATACATTCACATTAATGTAATTTAAGACTCATTCAATGGCAATACACTCACGGAAATACGGATGTCCTATGGCTTCTTTAGCCGTACGACGACGATGATGATCGTAAATCAGCACTGTGTCAAGCAAATGAATGGCAAGCTTGTTGGCGATCACTTTGTTGTCCTCGTTAACAAGTGTACTCAGTCTCGTCTCCGGAAGCGTCGTCTTCAGCTCAAAATTGTGTCTACAATGAAATATTATTTTCCGTCTATGGTTTAATCAAGCTGATTTAAATTACACATAGAATAAAGTACTGCATGAAAAATCCATGGTTGGCAGAAATTTGCAACTAATCTTAAGTATGGCTCAGATCACAGGCCTTAATACACTTACCCACTCATGAAAACACCTTCCTTTCTTTCAACAGGAATATTGTAGTCATGGACGTACTCTGTGAGCTTTTCCGTTCCTAAAAACTACCAACACATACAAAAATTAATAAGACTAAAAATAAATCAAAGTATTGTCACTTTACTAGAGTTAATGAAATGAGTTCTTACTGTCGCAATCCTTTCCAGCTGGTCACTGTTTTGTGGAGTAGCAAAGAAAGGGTGGTGCTTGAAAATAATACCTGCCAAAACGCATCCAAATCCCCACATATCGATAGAGTAGTCGTAATACTGTAAAAGATATTCAAGGACAAGAAAACAGGTAATTAGGGGGGCGAAGAGGTATTCTATAAATATTCAATTCTCCCTTAAATACCGGATATCCCAAAACGAGTTCAGGGGCCTTGTAGTGACGTGTGGCGACTCTACTGGAATATTTTTTACCAGGGCGATAAAAGTCAGATTGCCCGAAGTCAATAAGTTTTAGAGCATGCTTGTTCCGATCAATCACGATGTTATGAGGTTTCACATCACGGTGCATAATGCCATGGCTGTGACAGTAATCAAGTGCCTGCAATACACAAGATTGTTTAGAATTAAGCCAGACCAAAAATTATGCATTACTTTATTCACCAATTAATTTATGTTTTGCATACCTTCAACAACTCGCGCATATAATACCTATTATCATAATCATCAAAGGCCTTGGAAGCATCCTGTAGACCAACGTTGTCCACATATTCAAAAACCAGAGAAGAATTTCTACTCTGAGGATCTTTTACAACGGCAAGCAGCTGGATGATGCGGGTAGACTCCCGTAAGTTCTCCAAAATTTTGATTTCCCTTCTGATCTTGTCCTTCCGTTGGGGCTTGAGAGCCTTGATCACACAAGGCGTGTCTCCATTTGCAACATTACGACCCTCAAACACCTCACTGAATTTTCCTCTGCCTAGCCGTTTGACCAACATGTAATCATCAGGACTCCTATGCATTACAAATTACAAATAATACAGTAATTTAAACATAACATATTTAAAACCGGTTCACGATATCCACACAACAGCACAATTTTTCCAGGGTATAATTTGATGGACAATATATAAGAAAACTTATGTTGAAATACACAGATCATAGTTTCAGTAGTCCTCAATCCGCAACCTAACCTAGTTCAGCGCCTGGGAATCAAATGACAGGACCAGGCCCGAGCTTATGATATAGTTGACTGACACAGATTAGAACAATAACTACAGCACAGTTTTTATGGTTGTCGATAAAGCAAAAATCCCCTAAACAAAATGTTAAAAAGTGATATACATAAGCACTTACTTCCAGAGGATAGGGAACGATTGATACTCGTAGTAACTTTTTGGCTTATTTTGAATGACACTACGGTACACCCTAGAAAAGCCAAGTACCGGGCCGTCCATTACCACCGACACCAGGCCTGGACTGGATTTCCAAATAGATCCAAAGCTATAAGTACTATCGTTTTTCTTCGGGTTGCTTCGGGTCTAGAAGCAAATGCATGCAAGGGACTTTGTCAGAAATGAAAGATTATGGGGACTTGAAAGAACGATGACTGAAATTGTGTGTGCCGAATTAATTTTGAGATACTGAGTTGATGAAAATTACTCTAAATTATTCTTCTATAATCGCAAGCTAAAAGCTAACAACAAATATGTAAATCATAAAAGTGTGTCATGACAACACTTTCACGGTAACAGACTAGTAATAGAGCAATAGACTGATCGAATTCATTTTTGGGAAGGAGGTGGAGCTTAGACAAGTATGTTTGAGCACGCTTTTAACCAGCATTATTTATAGACCACTTCTACTTAGCGACCCTATTTTTCCTAGTTTTCGAAACAAAAGTAACGATCCCACTACTATAACGCTATTAAATGTCGAGATAGGTGGTTTAAATGTCACAACAAGCACTTTTGTTGTAATGGCAGCTGATTACAATGTCATGAAAAGTGTTATTAAAAGTCACGACAGGTACTGCTAAACACCTTGCAAATTTTCCTTATGACCTGACAGGCGATTATAATGTCATCAAAGGTGCTCCTATTGTCGTGACAGGTACTTCCGAAGACCTGACAGGTACTTCTGAAGACCTGACAGGTACTTCTGAAAACCTGAAAGGTAAAGGTACTTCTGAAGACCTGAAAGGTAAAGGTACTTCTGAAAACCTGAAAGGTAAAGGTACTTCTGAAGACCTGAAAGGTAAAGGTACTTCTGAAAACCTGAAAG
>JAQGBU010002207.1:0-10247 GCA_034698605.1 Isotoma decorata | reverse complement strand
ACCCTAAATGGATTCGAACCCTTAACCTCAGAATTAAACATAGCTAGTCTAACCCCAAAGCCAAGACGACTGACTTTTTCAACGACTGACGAATGACGACTGACGACTGACGACTGACGAATTCAATTTAAAGGTTTAGGAATCAAAAGTTTCACAAGCTGTGAATCTAAATGTTTTTCTGTAATTGAGATACACCATATTTTGCATTTCTACCCTTCAAAAGATGAAAACGTATTTATACAGACTTTCGCTTGACAAGGAGTTCACTTCTATGACCTTTAGTTGAAAAACCCTTAAAAACCCAAACAACCCTGGGTTGTTGGGTTTCTTACTAAAAAAACCCAGCTTTGTCTTACCCTAATTTTGGGCAAGGTTATAGGAGAGATATTATACTGTGATGAGACCCGGGGGAGTTAATAAGGGGGGTTTAAATTCGACTTTTACAGTAGGTTATTTCTGCTGAAGCTAGAGCTATTGGGAGGTCAACAGAGTTATAATGCTACGACTACGAGTGAGCCCGGAAATAGGATCAAATCACTTTTCAGTGTAAATTTCACAGCTTTGATTTTGTCAATTTCAGACTGAATGTAAATCACGCTCTTGAAATCTGTTTGGATTAAAAGACTGTTCAAAAGCTTGTTTCATTACTCATTATTTCTCAGAACAATTTTTGTATTCAAACAGAAGGCTTTCAACATTGAGTTGCATTCCAGGTGAGAAACCCGATTCGATTGATTATTTGATAAACAGAAAAAAAAATTTCGTAGAATATTTCAGTGCCAAAAAAGTATATTCTCGTAAGCCATTTTCTCATCAAAATGTCGCACGTTGGTTTCGGGAAAGAATCGCTATTAGGTCAGCTGGTCAGCATTTTATTTTGAATTCCTTGTGGCTACAAGGAAACTAGCTGAATCAATTTAATCCTGCAGACAGTACTTCATTTTATATTTTTTATTTGTAACTGGAGTCAGCATAGGACTAGGGAACCTTTGATTGGAAGCTAAAATTAGATCCATGCAAGAAAACGTCACATAACCTTGATGAAAGTTAAAAATCGAGTTTTTGCATCATAGATTTAATTTGTAATGTATCATTTTACACTGTAAAATCCAGGTACCAATGCAATAATGTAATCAAATCAAGATTAGACAACAATCTGAAGCCCCTTAAAATTTTAACCTCACAGGGGGCCCCTAGACCCCCGGGGCCCGTACGTGCCACGTACCCTACGTACGTGGTTTCTACGCCAGTGGTTAGGGTACTTCTATGCTTGTATTAAGTGCCAAGAAGGGCTACACACTACCACGACTACCAGCCAAGATGAAGGTATAGTATGTTGTAGCAAGTGGTATAACAATGTAAGAAGGAGCGATGGTATAACAAATTCAAAACAATATACACTTCTGTATCTCAGTTCGTCAAAAATAACTCATCATTAAAATCCTTAAAATTAAAATGTTTCAATATAAAATGTGTAATTTGCCAACAATTATTTTTTACATAATCTTCATTGTATTTTCTATGGCACAGTGACTTATCTTCAGCTTAAAAAAAACACTTACCTACCTACTACATTTAGCTACTATTTCGGCTTCGAAATACTTACATATGAAAAGGAAGATGTTAACTCGACCACCTTGGATCCCATACACAGTGCGACCCCAAGATTGAAGATAAAATTCTTCCAAACCTGTTACTCAACTGCGCCTACAGTTTAAGCTTAAGAATAGCTTCAAAAGTTCCAATTTCAATTAATTAAGCAGCTTGTTTCGACTCGTTAATTTTGAATTGAAAAAGGGGCAAACGTGAAAGATACTTTAGGTGTAGCTGGGACCGAGTTGGCAAAAGCCTAAATGCCAGTAAGTAAATCAATTCTACTAAAAACCATCAAGAATACCAGTTTAACAACAATCTAAAAATTATAGGACTGAAGTTTTAATTTAAAAAAACACATTAAACTTGTATGAATGGTCATTACAGATCAAACAAAATGTAATTACTATAAAAATATTAATCTAATTAAACAGAAAATAAACCGTTTCAACGGAACAAATTTAAAAAAAAAACATTTATCAAATGCAAACTTTCACAACTGATTATTTTGTGTTGGAGGTTTAGCACAGTTTATATTTTGTGTAGAAGAATATGATTTATTACATAAAATGAGGCAATACTACTAGGAAACCTCAATTTGGCTTCACGGGCAGCCACAAATTCTTTTTCCATTGAATTTTTCCACTTTAACAGAAACTTTGTCTCTCCAGCTAAATTTGTTGCACCTAGAACTAAGTCAACCTCATAGCCCTCAAATCCTGTCTTTTTGTCTTCAAGTGTGCATGTCTTTTACAAAAAAATAATTATTTCATTAGCTTCATTAAATTCTTATCAATTAATACATCAGTGGAATGCAACAACGGACAAAGTTCAATATAAAAGTAACATGATAAAACTCGAGTATAGGAAACTCATTTTACATACCGAATATCCTACAAAGGGCTGTTTAAGTTTTGCCTTTAAGTATGCATCAACCACATTTGGACATTTTAATCTGGCTTCGTCACTTTCTACAAGATCAAACCGTTCCGAGCCCTGCCATGTCATTAGGAAGTAAACCCTTCTGTTTAAGGTTGTGTCACCAAGAATTTTGTCAGGGTTCAGTCCTCCATTAAATCCTTGGGGTACTACCTGGCTTTCATATTAACAGAAGTAAATTAAAATGCGATATACATCATATAATCCAAGCTTTCCTTATCTTAAGTATAACTGAGAACTTAAATTATAAAAGTAAAGCTTGGTATGAAAATACATTATAAATTATATTTATAACGTAGCCTGTACCTCAGCTTGATTGGTCTGGGTTTTTTTATTGCTTTGAAAACTTAATTGAAATTCTAGCGGAGTCTTTTAATTTGCTTAAATGTACGTACACAAACCGTAAATTGCCGAATGCATTTTGCCGAACGTTATAATGCCGAATGCATTTTCTCGAAATTAATTCTATGCCGAACATCATGTTGCCGACTTAATTATAATTCGCATCAGTTATAAAAAACATCAAAATCAAAATTTATGAACAACAAAAAATCGTACAAAATGTGTAGTGCAGATAGTGTACGTTTGATGCTTGTGGTTACACCTGTAGTATGCGGTGTTGTCTTTGATATCAAAGAATACAAAATCCTTTCCCCTGTCAGGACTTGGACAACATTCAAGTAATTGAATCGATAACTTTTTTTTTATTAATTTCTTTAAAACTTTTTAAAGAAATGACAGTCTGCAATCTGACCAACAAGACTTCGAACTGAATAAGGTTCACTGGGAATACTGATCATGCTTACAGATCATGTTTTCAGACCATGTTCGGTTATTATAATAATTCTGCAAAAATTATTTAGGCAATAGTCAAAGTCGGCAAAATGGATTCGGCCATTTGATAACCACACAAACTACATCGAAACAACTTGTAAATTACCTTAAAAATATCGTTCCAACATGTTATTGGGTGTTCTTCGAAATATGTAACAATAAGTATCGGGTTCTTATGAATCACTGAAAGACCGGTTAACATGGCAAACACGTCCAGGTTGTAAAATTTCATCCAAAATACCCACTCGTTGTTAACTCCATTCAACTTCATTGAGATTATTTTTTCAGGAACAAACCTATTCCTACGCATTTCCGTTCCAACAGGGGCTACCTTTTTAATAGTTACAAAACTATGACAAATATAATTATAATTGATGAGATACTTTACACAATGTTTTAATCATTTTTGAAACAATAAATGCCATTCAAAGCTGTTCAATTACAAATAGATTACAAGTGTGGAACTGTGAACACCAAGCTACTAAAGTTCTGAATGAAGAAAAGTATTTAAAGTATTTCTAAAACAGAGTATCGGCAACATTCTAATAAAAACTAAAGATCTACCTCCTGAACTACGGAGAATTGAATAATAATCAAAAAATCATAAAAACATCTTTTAGAGTAAAAACTCCACCGTCACAGCATGAATATCATTTAGTTCAGAACGAATACGAACAAATATTAAACAAACACTTGAGCTGCAACTACATAATTCCTTTTAACTAAAACTCAATCAGCCAAATAATATTTTTTTGTTCTAAAATACTTACAGTAGTTGGGTTTGTAGTGGGCCATTCAGTACACTTTTGCGGGCTTAGAAACCCGTGAATCTCTTTTAACTTAAAAGTTCCGACCTAATACCACAATATAGTACCATTTAGTTCTCAATGAATTCGATTTTAAATTCAGCGACAAGGATTTACCGCATTTCCCGGTATAGAGCCCCCCGTGAAAACTCCCCCTAACACCCCGGGTCTACACGATGTTTTAAATATCCCCCCCAAAAAATATATATATATATTACACAGAAGCCTTCTTTCAACAGTGTTTTAAGCTGATTGTTATGCAAATGACGAGTAAAGACAGAAAAAACCATTTTTTTAATTTATAATTTTATACATTGAAATGCGAATTATTTGGTAAGCTGTTTTAAAAATGAATGTTTTTTTAGGAAATTCAAAAAAAAAACTATTTGAAACATTAACTCCCACCCCGGAATATCTCCCTCCCTGAAACCCGCCCCCATTTTTGGAGGGTTGAAACAATAACTCCCCCGGGGGTTCTATACCGGGACATATGGTAACCTACATAATTCAAAACCCATTTTTACTATGAATTAAATACCATTTATTTTATTTGTCACTTACCGAAGTTCGGGTTGTACCACCTTTGTCCTTTGAATCCATCTGTGACGGGATGGACCGGACGAAACCCAGAGTTTGGCAAAATTTTAGAACATTAAACTTATGTTCATTTATCTCTTCATGTTGAAGAATCTTATTCGCATTCAAAGTAAAGAGATGAGTTTTACACGGCTAAATTAAAAGTTTTAAAATCATTTACGAGCTTTTATATTCATAAACTTTATGAGGAGCAGATTTGATAAGTACCTTGCAAAAAACTACATTTTTTTCTAATAATTCAAAATGACCTTTGCCGTTGTCTTCTAACCAGCGGTTCATATTTAAGTCACTACTTCTCACAGTTCCCATTATCGATTATTTCCAAAGTTGGGCTGGTTCTATGTTCTTTAAAATATTTTTTCTGTCTAATCTCACTCCTGCATACTGACTTGTCACTAACTGGTGCAAATCTTGAGCATTTGTTAACTAACATGATGATTTTAGGGACGATTATGATTTTAAAGAAATTACCATATTATTACAGATAATGATTTCACATAGAAAAATATAAGCTGTTTAGACTTACTAACTGCCCACTCAACGATTGCATATACCAGTTGTGGAAACATCAATATAATGCAAACGGTCTGTGTCCAATGTTTAAAAACGTCTTCGGTTCCTTCATAAATTTTTTTTACTGTAACATGAAAAATCCTCAGAGTTATCACACCCGCCAAAGTTGTGATTTGTCTCAGACCCAAATTCTTCGTTACTTTTTTGTTAAGTATCGTTAGATACTTTCTATGAATGTCAATGGTGTCCGTCTGTCGGTCAGCATGTTCAATTGATCTACAACTTTCCACAGAATCAACTTTTTAAAATTCTGCTTTTCTAATTGGAGTGTTAGAAAACCCTATTGGTTCCATAATGGACCAAAGCGCAAACCGGTGAAAGCAACTAATTTGAGATGAATTTTTTGTGCAATGAACATTTCGGTTAAAGTTTCTAATTGTAGTACCAGCAGAAAATCTTTATAATAGGGCGATAACTTTATAACATCTAATGTAGGTACGTATCATGAATGTGTCTATATTGGCAACTAATATCTATTTTTATGAACATTATGCTGATTGTAGAAATGACTATGATTTAAAAGTAATTTCCATACTTCAGATTAGGATGTGAGATGAAACGCATTTTGTTTTTAAAGCAAAGCTGCCATCTCAATGATTGCATAAACTAGTTATAGGATTAATATCATAATGCCAACCGTTTCTAAACAAAACCTGAATAGGTTTTAGGAAAGAAAATTTAATTTGATGCTTGGTTTGAAAATTTTAGTGGCTTCACAAAACCGATCAACGTAGTCGGGTAAAACTCAATTTCAGCAGTGCCGTAATAAATAAAATAAACATTTACTCGAGAAGTTGTCCCAAGCAGTGGGATTTTACTTTTTATAGCTTTATTTTTCCTTGTTGCGCTTGAAATTAATTTGAATAGTTGAGGAAAACCTTAACCAGAGTCACTATTGTGTACTGAGGAATGAGGAATCTAATGTAAATTTCTAATTTAAATAAGAAATGCGTCACTAGGGAGTATCGTCATGAGACTTTTTTTTCAACTTCTTTTTTGTCCCGAGGGTTTAGAGGGATGTGCCTGGTGGAAGTTGGTGGATGACAATTTGTGATATAAAGTCTAAATCAAATACAAGTTCCAGGTTGAGTTTATTAGAAATGGTTGGTAGTTGTTCTACTTTGTAATACGTTAATGTCACTGTGGATGTGTTTGTAAAGTATGCAAAGTTAGAACGGATCTAGAGATGCATTACTTAAATGAGAATGATTTGCAGTAATTAAATATGTATGGTCATCATTCTTGTCAGTGTCATAATATAAAATATTCTTAAACAAAATCTTTTTAGTTCAGTTTTAATATTAATTTAATATTAAAAGATTTCATTTTTTTCGAAAACATCAATAATATTTACAGGGCTTGCCCGGTACCTTGGGGGGCTCAAGCCCGGAAGACCCCCCTTGGATACGCCCCATGTCTCCTACCGTAAATATTTTTTTTATTCTCTATCAAATTAAATAGGAAGTTAAATGGAAATTGTTGGCCGAACTTGCATTAAATGTTAGAATTTCTGATAATTGTAGCATTGGCATTCGAGCATCACTATTTAAACATTGATGTGTCACGTGCAACTTCCTGTAAAATAAGTATATAGTTCTGTGAAATAAGCTATCATTTTGAGAGCTGCGTTGACACACAGGCAAGAAGCAGCCTCTTTCTTTCTTATCAGCAGCTAAACAAAAAAATCCAATTAGCCTTAAAATATTTCATATTATTATTATGATAAATAAAACCAGCGTCTAAAAAAGAAAGCTGTGCATTTTGAACTCCTCGAATGTAAATTTGAAACCGAAGGTTAAAACGTCAACTCTCAATTTTGTAAAAGACTCCCACAAAGTAATGTGGTGACAAGCGTTTTAAAAATACAGTTACAGAAACTTCCAACAAATACGGCCGCTAGTTACTTCCAACTAAATTATTATTAATTTAAAACCTAAAAATTAAGTTGAACATGGACATAAGGCATGAAGTTGTGGAGCAAAATGCCACTTGCCATGCAATGCCAATTTGTGGTATTATGATGTAGTAGTTGGAATTCAGATGGCCAGCAGAGGACAACAGCAGATAGGGTCTTATTTCAGAATCAATAAACCATTGCAACGGATTATCAAAGTATCGGAGATGGATTTGAACACAGAATAGCCATCCTTCTTAGATGGCTATTCTGTGGGATTTGAAGGCATAAAATAAAATGCTGATATAGAACTGCACAAAAACCCTTTGTCCAGTTCCTCCTCCTGACCCTCTAACTCCCATTTCCCTAGTATACGATAAATATCGCATATGCTCACTGTGCTCTTTAATGCCGATTGAGAGAAATTCTCTGGGAGAGGATTTCTCAGTGCCACCACCACCATCATCATTACCACCATCACCTACTAGCTCAAAGGTAGTGGATGAGGGTGACTTAAATTTTTAATTAAAAATAGGGGGTGTGGCCGATTTGACCCAAAATCATTCAGTGGGTAGCTATAGACCTTAGAAACATATGTCATAAAACAGAACTTCAAAAAGTTAATTCTGTCAAAAGTTAGAGCGTTGACAGATGAACGGATCGACGGATGGACGGATGGACGGATCGACGGATGGACGGATCGACGGATCGACGGACGACACTACCATTCGCATAAATGAGCTCCGCTACGCTCCGCTCCTTAATAAAACAGGATATCGTCATCTCTCTTTTCTATTAAATTACACTACGTTGTTTGTTCAATCAATAACTTGTAAGTATTAGTATCTATCTGCTATCTACGTCAAGAAGCTTATTCTGCGTTGCTTTCTTCATAGTTTTTCCAGAAACAATCTATTTTTACCTGATATTTCCAACAGGATTCATGTAATGAAAGTTTCTAGGAATACGGGAAAGCATTTTTAGGCTTTTACAAATTAAAACTGATACGTTATCTTTCTCTAAACAAGTCGAATTCTTTTTCTTACATTATTTTTTTAACTTTGGATTTAAAATTAGCTTTTTTTATTACGTCTTTAATCTCATCCATGGGAGAAATGTTTTTATGTTTCAAACCATGTAACTTACAACTCACCTACCTCACCTCACCTACGTACTACTTTTACAAGGACTCCTATTGACGTAGTTTTTTTTTAAACTTTAGATCTGCGGTTATTGTAATGTCTGAAGGATGAAGGGTACATGAATAGAATAGAATGTCCCAGACAGACAGAGACAAGTTGTGGGGAAAACAGTAGGTGTGTACTTGTTGACATTGCTGGGAAGGACGTAGTGGGGGTCCAAAAGCGTAGAAACAAACTGTCACACCAAAGACTGACCTTTCGGCTGGAAATGTCATATAATATTTCAAACCCAGGTAGAATCGTTGTAAAACTCAAATCCTTATATAACTAGTGGATGAATTATTTACCTCAAAATGCATTTATCCAATCTTGTTCTTATCCAACTGTATATTATTTATACTTACGTTACATGAAGTCACTCTTATGATTTAACATAGAAAATGCAGGGACATTTAATACTACTGGATGGACTAACTCTTTAGTAAAAGTTCTGAATCCCTTAAGAGAGTACACAGAAACTTATAAAATTGCGAATTTCAAAAATGTTTAGATTTTACAGCAAAAAATTCTTTATTTTACTTGAACACAAGCTAAAAAAGATTTTAATTATAAAAGAAACCGCTACCACATTAAAAAATGCCACATTCATATATAAAAGACTTTGACAAAGAGATTTGATCGATAAATTCTTTTCAAAATTCTTGCCATTAAAGTAGCAGAAAATTAGATTCTTTGCCTCTATCCATGTCCATACTTTAAATATTTTCCTATTATATCAGGTCTAAATCGCCAAAAACATGCATCCCCCTTCATTCAAGTTTACCTAATCACATTGAAATCAAATTCATTCCATGTAATCAACCTTTGTCATCCTTATTAGAATAGTAATGAGATCTATCTAGTACTAGTCATCTCACCACACAGAGGATGATGCTGAACTCATTAAATAAAAAAAATATCAATTCAAATCATCTGACTTTCTGCCAACTTTTGTAAAAAAACAGCAATTGAAATTGAATTGAATTAAATCAAAGAGAAAAAGATTAACATAAAAATGTAAAGTAATACATAGAACATACGCACCCCTTTTGCAAAAATTTATATCAGATTTTTGGGACAAATACCTAAACCCAACTACCACCACATACATTGCAGCTATTTATCTGATTGAACTGATTTAGTTCTCATGAATTAAAATGCTAAATTTTATCATGCATTGTTTACATGCATCTGAAATACCATACCGTGAACAATATTCTTTTGAAGGGTTGGGAAATAAATTCACAATATGGGATGATTATTTTAAAATATCAACTTCCTACTTTTAGGTAATACGGCATTTTTTATGCAAAGTGTATTCATATACAACCCTGTGCTAATTTGATACTGTGATTATTCAATATGTAAATTTTAATGTTCAATTTAACAAAAAATTCTTAATTTTAAACCTTTATGATAATACAATAAACTTTTAAAGTAATTCCCCATTCTTCAAGCTCTTTCCCAATTTTTAAATGATCCAACAACCTAAAAAACAAATAGCCGTTTTAAAAAAGAAACTCTTATTTAAAATTTAACACTTCACAAAAACGTACAGTTTTATCCTTTTTACATTTCTATTCAAAAACCTTCATTCCTTAACTCATTAGATTGCAAATGAAGATAGCTAGGTGAAATACACACAAAAACATAAATTACCAAAATACATATTTTGTACCATTATAACTATAACCAAAAAATACCAGATATAAAATGTAAAACATAGGAGTACAAAGAAAACACACTAAATAATAATAATAATAATAATAGTAATAGTAATGAATATGCATGTGTGTTAGTAATTTTGTATAAAATTCCACATAAAAGGAC
>JAQGBU010002206.1:0-10248 GCA_034698605.1 Isotoma decorata | reverse complement strand
TCCAAACACTAAAACTAAAATGTAGAGATACGAACTCTCTTGTTTTGGAAGGACAGTATCGTATTCGCTAGTACAATTTAAATGTTCTTTTTGTAAGATTTTACCTATTCGCTTACCAACTATACCATAACAGTTTGAGGGTTGGCATATTTCTTCAACAGTAAGAGAATACCTTAATAATAGTTCTGGGCGGGTTTTGCATACAAACTGTGGATTATAGTAGCCAAACCACAGTATTTTGTAGAAAGCTCCCTTGGAATTTTGGGTACATTTAACGCAGTTTGCTTCTATTACGCTAGAATTTATAGTAGAACACGCTACTGTTCCAACAAAGGAAATTAATAATATCGAAACCAGACCCATCTTGATATATGTAAGTTATAAAATAACAAGTTAAAATAATGTATGTATAACTGTAAGCCATTTACAAATTAGATTTAAATCTAGAACAACATACCTGCCCCTTTAACTTAAAATTGCTTTTTTTAAAGTGTTATAGAAATCAATAACTATTTGTTCATTTTTTGCAATATTATCTGTGAATCTATTTAAAATTCTTTCTAAGTTTAGTCCTTTTGCTCTTAAATTAAGTACATACAGATTAAAAATTCCACAAATTTTTGAGGTATCACTGCACAGTTTTGTTATTGCTGTTAGTAACTGTTTTAAGGAACTTAATTTTATATTTTTTAAAGGATTATCGAAAGTATCAAAAATAATCTACCAGTGTTTTTCCATTTTTGCTATATACAAAAAAAGAAACCCAATGAATTCCATCGCCGTCTTCTCGTTTTTGTGTATTTGAAATTATTTATACTGCATCAAGTTCAACCACACCCCTCCCATTACGACATCCAACTACAAAGCAGTTTAAAGACCCTACAAGAATACCTGTATCTCAAACTACTCGGCGTGTTCTAAATCACGCCCTAATTTCCACTGAAAATCCATCAGTTTTATCGACAACTCCAAACATTTTGGCAACTACTTTTAAGCAATTACAAAGTAAGTTTGAGTACTTCATGGATTATTCTTAATTTCACGGAGGGTTAGGATTTAAAGAAAAATATATTTTTAATAGAAAGCCAACTACAAAAGAGCACAATTGCACAGGGGTCTCATATTCATCCGTCTAGATTCGCCCCAGAGCCTAGAAATACCTCTTCAAGCACCAACCAAATGTTTTTGGAACATTTAAATAAAGAACAAAATGAATTTGCAACCCCCTTGCCAGTGATTACCACTACGAGTCAGCCAAAAAAATTAACTTTTACTAAGAAGGAAAACCATAAAAGTAAGAAAAGCGTCCTTTTAATTTTAACTTTACTTACCCTTTTTCTGAGAAAACTACTCATAGAATTTTCTCTAGGAATTTCAGTCATAACTTCTACTACTTTACAACCGATAAATAATTTATCACTAAAGCATATTGGTCAAATTAACCTTACTAAATCAATTACAACCACACCCCTCCCATTAAAACATCTAACTACAAAGCGGTTTACATCCCCTACAAGACAACATGCGTCCGAAACTACCAGACTTCCCATCACTCTCCCTCCAAATTCTACAAAAAATCCATCCATTGCATCTACAACTGTTGAAATGGCGACGTATCCTTTTACAAATAATTCATTACATGAAACAGTCTTAGAGGATAAAATCCAAATTAATGAAACCTACAACAGCAAAAACGTCTACTCCGTTAACAACTCATCTGACCCTGAATGAAAGTTGCCTGTATCTTAAGCCTTCCACACCTTCAGAATTTACATGCAAGGTAATTATTTTTGGCAAAAATTTAAAAAAACTTCAATTTAGGACTGATGTAATTATTATTATTCCAGGGGTTTAAAGTGACGGTTGAATTCAGGCTTTCTTATAGAATGTGCCGGGCTCTAAAGCTCACAGAGATCCACATCTATTTAAGTGGATCCATAAAGCATCTGGAAGCACAGCAGCTGCTTAATTGGGCCCGGCTTAACCCTATGGCCTCGAGCGGCCGATTGTGCTATCGTACAATATCAAAATAAAAATTGCACAAAGAGGCAACGCTCCTTGTAAATGTAAAACTAATTGCCATTGCTGTTTTATGCTTTTTAAATTTTTTAAACGGCAATGGTTTCCTTTATAATTTGCTACATTCATAGTCATATCTGTTTATTTATCAAGGTATAAAAAGTTTATAAAAAGTTTATCTTGATCTCGCACTTTTAACTTATTTGCATATATGCGACTTTTAAGATACCTCCAAAACTGAAATTAGCCATGCTCTACTTTAAATAATCAATTATTTTCATCTTACACACTTAGATCGTTACACGGATATCTTTTACCCGTTAAAACGCAGATGTTTTACATTTTAAAACGACATCGTCTTAAATGTACCCATTGTGTTATTCAAAAAGAGTATTTAAGTAATTCCTTCCTTTTGACTAGGATTAGTGTAATTTTCAAGTCCTTCTACCTCTTGTCCATTTCTCTTTCTCTGTTTTTTAAAAAGAACATTTCCAAGTATTAATTCTTCAAGTTTTTTAAGAATGGTTAGCAATGGAAACGAATCCCCAGAATGGCCCCCAAAGTCCCCCACGTTCTTCCCCCCCCCCACCTGAAAAATATAGGTCTTTTGAAGACCAATTCGATAGTCCCTTCCTCTATGGAAGCCAACCCCCCCAGTCCTATAGTCCTAAGCCCCACGCCGACTACAAAGGTCCGGTCCAATGTGGAATCGGAACTACAGAAGCTCGGCGCCAGGTACGCGGAAGTTCACGAAGAAAATATGAACTTGAGAAGTAAAAATCTAGAGCCAAGTCTAGAAAATTCGTTTTTAAATAAGGAAATTAACAGTAAAATAGATAACTTCTCCTCTTTACTTACTCAGCCTGTAGACCTCCTTAGGGGGGTTTTCGAACTGCAAAAAAACAACTTTAATATAAAAATGCTACTCCCTACTAAAGAAAAACAAATACAAAGGCTGGAAGATGACAGCCAGTATGGGAAAAAAAATAACCACCTTAAGCGGTTGAATGTCAAACTTCAGCTCAAGCTAGACGACGCCTAGGAGCAGATCTCAGAAATGAGATCAAGTATCCGAAGTCTGGGTAATTTCGCGGAACGGTATGTAATTTTAATTATAATTTTAAATTTACAACAAAATGTTTGCAAATTTTTAATTATTTTTCACTACTAAATTTTTAAACCCGAGGTACCAGTAAAACTTCAAGTCGAAACTCCATGAGACATCGGCCAAGAAGACATTTAATCTATTTTTGTGGAAAGGTGTGTTATTAAAATTATATTTTTCAAATTTATAATGTTTCCCTATTCGTAATTTTTTTATCCGAGCAAAGCAGAAATACAAATCCTTTGAGACAACGGCAAAGAAGACATTAAGTGTTTTATTTTACTCTTAATTATATTATTTGAAATTAAACAATGAATGACGTTTCTTAATTAATTAATCTAAAAATATCAATGAATTGGAATTTTAAAAGTAATTCCATTTTAATGTGTTTAAATATTTTGTGTTACAACATTTTTTTAGCAAAAGAATGATAAACTCATCTCAAAAATAAGTTCTTAGCTAGCTTTAGTTCATACTTACCTTATTTCATCAATATATACAGTTCACCTCATTTATTAGACGCACATTATCATATTCTAATTATCCAAAGGTAGAAAACCCGGAAAACTTTAATTTCAGGTGTAGGTTGCTGCTGATTATGCCTCAGCTCAAAAAAATATTTCAAATTAATTATGGAGTGCTTATCTTTTTCAAACAATTGCACCACTTGTGTCAGTCATTCAAAATGGACTTTTGCAATTTTTGAAACAAGCTCATCCGTTTGCGTAGGTAACAAATCCTCACTTTATGGATTTGTAAAAGTTCTTGAGGACCCAAAGGCTTGTGTCCTAATAATAAATTTGTAGAAACATCATCATCATCATCATCATCACATTTATCATATCCGATTTGGACTGTAGCAGATGTGTGTGAACATTCAGTTAATCCTTTTCATTGCATAATACTGAACCACTTTCACATCTTCATAAAAATAATATTATGCTATTGTAGGTTCATCCATCATACTTGCGGTACTATGTGCAAGGCTATTGCTATATGCATATAACAAAATCCGGTCTATGCGTAACCCTCAACTCTCTTTACCTACAACTACACCTACACCTGTTAAGCAACCTGACAGCCCTCTGTTCCCTGGCTCATCTCCAAACACACGTAGGATGAACCTACTGCTTGATGAAATCTATAAGGATTCTCATCCTCATGGTATGTATAATGATGACGAAGCCCTACCATTCTCCGACCCAAACCATCACACTTATTCCACCGTAAAAACGATCCACCAATACCACTTTCTCGGAACAAAACTTCCAAAACTACTACTACTTTTACTGTGTAATCTAAAATAAATATAATGCTTGCACTTTTTTTCGTTACATTTGGCATCATTTACTTTCAATTCAATAAATCCAGCATTTCAGCTCAATACAAAAACAAAGCCTCTGTCTCTCTCTCTCTCTTTACTCAATTCATCAACACAAACTCACCACCACCAGTTCCGCACTACCAACTCACCACCACCAACTAACCACTACCACCTACCCGCAATCAACCCCTCATTCACCACCACCCAAAAACCCTGCAAAAACAATTACACAAAACTCCCTATCGACCCCGCTTTCGGTCCCATTTTACTACTACTCAGGATGGAAAAAGTTTTGTTTTACCTATTTTTGACATATTATGCTAAAATTTATTAAGTAAAGCTAATAAAGCTATAAAGTGTTTTGCATGTACAATTTTTCAAAAGTGACATTATTGATCTACAAAAATCTGCCATGAATATGGAAAACAATTCAAAACATCATGCAAAAGAGTTTACAAATTTACCAAAGCTAAATTCTTATTCTATTTCATGCAAAATGCTTGTAAACGTGCGTAACAAAGAACTAATAACACTATAGAAAATATATCAGTAAATGTAAAAAGTATGTTATAAAAGGATGCAATAGCAACAAAGAAGATTCTTCTTTGAAAACTGATTCAGTCGGTCCCTTTTTCGTTAAAAGGAAGTGTTCCTCCTTGCAACGTATTATTTTTTCATATTTCTCTTCGAAATTAAAAAAATGTAGGCAAATTGAAACCTTGAACCCTACAAATAACACCTGGAATACATTCAGTTCAAAAAGGCAGAGTGAGACTAAAATATTCTCTCAAAAACTTTATGTATTCTAAAGAGGCAAGTTCCGACTATTCATTTAACTTGTTAGTGTGTTTAGTTGAGGCAAATTGAGACTATTTATTGAATCGTGAATTTTTGTTTGAGGCAAATTGAGATAAAATTACTCCTTGCCATGTGAATATTTTGTTTGTAGTTATTTATATGAACATTTTGAGCACAGAAAAACACCCTAAACAATATTTTGAAGATAAAAGTTCAGTTTTTACTCAATCATTACAATATTACAAAAAGTTTGTTCCTAATTTTAAAAAAACTAATCAAATCTGTTTAAGTGCAGATGGTTACAAAAAGGTAAAAAAAAATCGAAAGTGAAGGGAAAATGGATAAAACCTTTACGGAATCCCAACAACAGGTAATAAATTATGTCTTTGATTTTTTTAAAACACCTAGGAAAGAAGTAGGCAATCGTAGATTACGGTTTGTTATCTCAGGAGGTCCAGGTTCCGGGAAATTCTATTTGTTAGCTCGTTTGAAAGAAAATATTGAAAAAAGAGGATATAAAGTATTATGTGCTGCTTCCATGGGTAGCGTAGCATATCAAAACTCATCTGTAACGATACATTCTGCATTTGGCATTTCATTTTTCAACGGATTATGATATGCAGAGTTATCAGCTATAGGTGTGGAGTCTAGTCCAACTGTACGGAATAATCTAAGAACAATAGATTTTTTAATATTAGACGAAGTCTCTCAAATATCGGCTCAAAAAGCTCAGATGACCCAGAATGTCTTATGATCGAATTCGACAGTTTAAAATGTCCCACAATCGAAAGTAATTGTATTGCAGTTTTTAAGCAAACTTATACTATAAAAGATAACCATACAAGAGTGACGCATACAATAAAATCACTTCCTGTTAAAAACTTTTATGCATGTACTTCTCATTTTAATATGGGTTTGACTCTAGATAAAGCTGTCATAAAGCTTTCTCATTTTGAATTTTTTCCATCTTATAGTTATGTTTGCATAAACGTTGCAGAAAATTAAGTGACATTGCAATTGGTGATAGAGCTATAGATGATACAAGGTTTACCAGAGGCAGGTTTTACAGTGGTTTCGGAAACTCCAGTAGAGTCCATTCATAGCTCACGTGCATTAACTCCATTTTCAAGAGCTAGCTCAGTGGCTTCAAGAGTATCAGTGATAATGGAAGATAATGAAGAATCTGATCATCATCCATCATCACGTGAATCAAGTGTTGATCCATAAACACCAATAAAAAATAAACTTCGTTTTCGAAAACAATAATGTAATAATAATAACACGATAATTTGAACGGTCCATTTGTACATATCTTGTCCATTTTCCATTTGTTATTCATTTTTTCGCTTATTTCATGTTAAAAATGCCAAATATTAATATGTCACAATACAACGGCCCTCTGCCTAAAGCTATCTACCTAAAGTTTCCTACTTTTGACCATCGGTATAGGGATTCACACACCCACACACACACACCATTTACCTAAATAACATGGGCTTCCCGACCTTGGCGGTCGAAGCCTCACTTTTCCTCCCTACTATAATCACCCTGTTTTTGCACTACTTTCAAGAAAACGTTACAAAAGTATGAATTTGTACAAGGTATCTGAGTTTTTTTTATCGTAGATAATGATAATGATAGTAGATAATGAAAGGTTGGTTATGATGAATCAGGTACGGACACACGCATTATTATAATCAACATCATATTCTTAATATGTTTCAAAATAACATTACTTAATTATCACAACAACACAACACACATTGAATCAAAATGATAAGATGAAAATGTTTAGGGTAATACAGATTTAAAAGCAAAAAATTTAATTAAAAAAGTTAATAAGGCAACAAGAGTATTTCATATTACCCGAACCGCAATTAACAGCAAATAGATTAAAAATTGTGGATTGTAACAATGAAAAAATGATGGAAATGTCGAAAAAAACAGCAAGATCGTTCTCTTAGTGTTACATTTTCAATGCCAACAAGTTAAAAATCATCAGATGTTATTACTATAATTAATTTTGCTTACTTACGGAGTATGCATAGAATTGCCAGGAATAGTAATGTAATTTTGCAATATCCATATCTAGAAGAATAAATAAACATGTGTGAAAAACGTGAATCTGTGACATTTAATAAGAATAATACAGAGAAATATTGTAGTGGCTGTAATATGTTCCATTCGAATTTCACATACAATTTTTATGACGTGATTTTTGAGCATGGAAAGTGTAAAAACTCTACTTGTAAATATTGTCAAACGTGTCATTTGTTCAAAAACAAACAGTCTCTTCATTGTATACTTGCACACAAGTCTCTTAAAACTCTTTTGTATACACATTAGAAACAAAAATAAATATGAACAAAATAGGACCCGAACTAGTACAACAGAAGACAAAAGTTGTAATCGAATATACCACTGATATAACAAAAACATGTGTAAAATGCAAACAATTCCATTTAAAATATATACTGACATACTGACTGACACACAAACCTTTACTACAGACTGCTTTTAATTTTTTTAAAGCAAAGTTGTTCTCTGTGCAAAAGTAAACACATATTTTTGTCTCAATCTTACTTTACAATTGATTTTCGAAAACCTTTCAGTAATTTTTACTATCAGATTGAAGTAAAACATGCCAAAACGTAAGTCCAACTTTCGTCCACCCTTTATCGAACCTTTTAAAGTACCTGGTCGTAGTAAACTCCGCCCTGTTGGTACAAGATTCTTTTGTAGTTTTACGAATGTAAAGAATCATTAACAATTTATAAATGTTATGATATTCATGTCGAACTGAACCACAACTGTTCAAAATGCGATAAATATTTTGCTAAACTAAATAGACATAAGTGTAAAGTAAGTTCTTTTCAGAGCCACGGGTTAAGAGACAACCTTTCTATTATATTGCATAAAAACTTAGAAACTGGAGTATTTAGAAAATCTGCAGTAGTTCATAAGGGCACAATAGTTGAGTTTGAATATGAATACGAGGATTTGATGGAAAATTTTTCCAAAGCAATGGATTTTGTTTATTTAGATTTTGAGAATAGTGTGAAGACCCTTCTTAATTAGTTTACGGGCATACGATTCTCCATAACTTTTGGATGTGTTTTAGAAAAAATAAATGGGTCTGAAACAAAAAAAACTTTTTACTCCTTTTCAAATTCTGACTCATGTTAGTAATATTCTACCAAAAACCTTAGCAGCGATCAACCATGGATACAGTTCATTGCTCCTTTATAACGGCGAAGGTTCAGGATATAGACTCTCTGTGGTCACAGATATTCGGATCAAAATTAACCAGTACATTCCCATTAAACCTAGAGTATATATGGCTTGTCGTCGTTCAATCAATTCAGCTGCAGTTGTACATACAATCTTATACGGACAGGTGTTTTGCATATAGTGTGTTATGTTATGTGGTCTATTTACAGTAGAATCATAGATCAACATTTTTTTCGAAGTGTTTTAAGAATCTTTGTACTTACGAAAAGGTAAAAGTAAGAAAATACGGGAAAATCCAGCTACGTATCAAAAATTGCTAGATGACGACTTTATAAAAACCAATATAAAGATAAAAGACTATTTAAATGTTGTAGACTTGCAGTTAATTGATAAGTTTGAATTAGAAAATGAATATAGCGTTCTTGTAATTGAGTTTGATGAGTTATCTAATTCTTTTTATCCTATTAGGACAGGCGAAAAAAAGTTTGATAGACAAATTGACTTATAACTATTAACATCTGCAAAACTAGATGAATCAAATCCAATTCCATCCAAAAAAGAACTAATTGTTTTTAACTATCAATATGTTTGGATAAAAGATTTAGCAAAATTACTCCGAGTTAATAATTTTAAAAGGAACGAAATCTACAGGTACTGCTTAAAAATATGCTGGGCAGATCTGAGTAAACATGAACATGAATGTGGCATATTACATAGTACAAGATTTAGTTTTCCAAAAGAAGATTTTTATCGGTTTAAAAAATTTTATGCATATCAAGATTTCGCATGCAAAATTTTTTTTAAATTCCAATTTTTTTCTATGCCATTTAACGAAGAGGCAAAAGTTGAAGAAATAAGATGAAAATTTAACTTAAGGTTACTTTGTAATTTCGAAATAAAGTAAGCCAGATAGAACACCCAATGATATCATGTCCAATTTAAAGTTTATTCATTGATTGAAAGAGCAACCGGTTTCGAATTTTCTTCATCAGGCTCTATATTTTCAACTTGCAGGCATTATCAATTGCTGATTTGAAAAACTGAAATTATTCAGACATATAATTCCAAATAGTTATAAATAAATCCGTAGTGAACAATCAATAATATTAATTTTCGAATTTCCATTAAAGTAACTACGAAAATCAAGAATCATAGTATTCTTTTTTCATTGGCAGTTGACATTGGCAGTCAAGTTGGCAAATCTAGAAATTGCAAGCTACGCAAAAGTAATTTTAAATGCTGAAGATAATATTTTGCAAACCTTATATTATGATAAAAGAGACGTTAAGGAGCATTTTTTGAAAACTATTATTGGCGTTTTGTTTCACTGCTCCATTTTCCAGTTTATTTCCAATTCCAATTTCAATTCCTTAGTTTTTTCAAAAATGGAATTCATCGGTAATGAAAGCCCCGAATATTCCCCCACGTCTCCTCCATCTTCGCCTCCCCCAATGTCTAGCTATAAGTACTTCGAGGATCAATTTGAGAGCCGACCACTGTCGTCTTCTCTGGTAGTTAATACTACAAATAGCCCAATGCATACGACCCTAATTAGAAATAATCTGCATTGTGATTTAAAGAAAATGGCAGACCAGTATGAGGCGGTCTTAGATGACAATACCCTACTTAGCCGTGAAAAACTACAACTTAATGTGGAACTGTCCAACCTAAAGCAGGAGATTAAGGATAAAGTGGACAACATGTCCACTCTCCTGGAAGATAATGAATTGCTTGCCTCGGAAAACCTGGGGTTCAAGAAAAGCAATTTTAC
>JAQGBU010002205.1:0-10249 GCA_034698605.1 Isotoma decorata | reverse complement strand
GTATGTAATTTTGAGATAGAACTATTTGACTTATTGTTAGTAGTTTTTGCATCGCTGACCTTATTAAGCCCAAAATATTCTTAAAAAGAGATCGAGGTGGAACGCAGTTTGTTTATTCATGATGATGATGATGATTCCATGATGGTACATTTGGTTGTTGGTCGGTAAGCTGCTTTTCCGTTACTTGCTCGTATCTAAGGTAGAAAAAGTATCGATCTGTGAGTATATATAGCTCACATCACATAATATCTCTTCGGACCAGCTTTTGACGATGATTTTATTTTGGTACAGAGTAAACTCTGTTGACGGGAAGTTATGCTTATGACTGGATGGATCCTATCCATCCAGTATCTAGTAAATTCTGGTCATGGCTGTTTGACTTACTTTCTCTGGATTCTACACAGGTTCTTGGTACCTCGATGTTGTAATATTCACTTTTGACTACCAGCAGAAGCGTAAAACCTTAACCAAAACCCAGATAGGCCACCACATACCACCTTCGTACTGGCATTTTCATCCCTCAGTCTCTTTTCAAATTCCGACAAATACTGTGATAATACGAGTAATCTAATAATGCATATGATGAGTATAATGATGACTACACTTGGCTACTACGAAATAATAGAGGAATGTGCTAACACGTAGAATAAGGTTTTCAGGTATTTGATTAGAAAATTTACTTTGAACTTTCTCCTTTTGATCTTCAGCATCTCATAAATCCACTATCCATCATGATTTAGTCATACGATCACACATTGTATCATTGCAAAGGTAGCTAAGTCTGGACGTAGATTACGAGTGTAAAGGGTACATCTCGGGGGCAATATGGCGTAAAATAGTATCTTTATAGCATAACCTTGAGCCTTGCTTTCTCCGAAATCTCATGTAATTTCCTTGTTCCCTAGTTACTAGTGTTAGCACAAGTTTAGACTATGGTGCCTGGTTGGGTGAAAATAAAATACCTATTTTAGAGTAGGAGGAGTGTTCGGTATGAGTAGAGAGGCAAGAGGCAACATGGGCTCTATTTACGGCACGAGTATAAATAGAAATGCTGGGGAAAGCAAATAATCTGATGAAAGGGAAGGTAACATAAGGCCTTATTCATGTGTGTTCTTTTTTAGGATGTAAATAGGAGGAAACGGTGTATTAAAAGTTGAGAAGCGAAAGTGTGCCAAGTAAAGTCTTAAGTCAGTCAACCATGCAGTAATAGAGGGTAGTATGATTTTGATAGTAGTATATGGTACATAGGGTAATAGTGATCATGATGGTAGGTACGGACTCCTTTCTTATTCTATGGAATCGGAACATAAATAGAAAGTTCCACTTTTGCTCACTCTTTAGTTCTGACTTTCCCAACTTTCTCCATTATGACCAGCTACGAGTAATAGTAATGATACAACTTATTAAGTGGCGCAGCAATTGTTTGTGAATGCTCATGGTATCTGATAATCTATCCGTTTGTCCAGGTTCTACCTTACTTTCCACACGGTCAACTTTGTCCGTGACACCTTAACTTTCCATACAATCAACTGTTTCAAACTCTGTCTGCACATATTGGGTCATAGGGTCAAAGGGAACAGGGCGTTCAAAATGGGTCAAGTCGGTTAAACCCTTGGGCCTCACCCCTCTATAGATTTGCACTAAAACTACTACAACTTTGAACAGAAGGATTATATTTTTCACAAGGTGTTTCCAATGCTAGGTCTCATTACTCTATCCCAACACAGCGGACCCTATGGTCACCATAAGGTCAGTCATAGGCTTGTTAAAGGTCGCACAATCTCCATAGCTTTTGGACCCCTTATACAAATGGGTGTTGCTGCGCCACTCGGTATACCGTTTTTATCGTTTATTATTACATTACCCTCAGTATTACTTCAGGCAAACATGTAATTTTATTTAAGGCTTTCTATATTTGTTAAGTGTGTGGGAGGTGGGTCATAAAATGTGAAGGAATTTTGGCTATTCTGGGAATAATATGTGTAGACTCAAAGGAATTTCAGCTCCCTGTAATTGTCAATCCATCATTCATTCCCTCACTTATATGTCATATTCTATTATTCCATTTGATAAAGTCCAAAGCTAAAAATAGCCCCTGTAGGGGAGAAAGTTTTTTGAGAGTGAAGCACAAGAGGTACTTTTATTTAATTTTGAATGGTATAGTAGGTAGATGATGTAAATTGCCTAAAACACTGCAAACTCTTGTTGACTTTGCAAAAAATACTAAATAAGTGGATGAAAAATGCGTTGTTATTTCGTTACATGAAATGGAACTGGGAAAGTAGTTCAACTCAATAAGTTCTATTTTTGCCTTTTCCTTCACCAACCACCCTCACTCCTGTCCAAAACTTATAAATTCTAGATTCAACGTAACATTACTTTATTATCATTCAGTCCAAACTTAGAATAGTATGTTAAAGCATGTCATGTTTTAGGACTCAGACGCAAAACCATGTACAGTCAGTTTGTAACGTTAAATAATGTACCGGAGTGGAGTCTCCGTCTCTGACGGCTTGACAAGGAAATCAATAAATTTTGCCCCTTGACCTAAAATCTTTTCTTTGAAAAACTTTCAATGCATGGCTGTACCCGTGTAATGAGTATGTTACTATTTTTAGTAATGCAAGCCACTTCAACTTCACAATGCGTGACTCTTAAGTCTCATGAATTAGGTAAACAGTCTAAAAACACTAAACTCAACAGAAATACGCAGACCTTCATGTTTTAGGGGAATAGCGATTTAATATGTAAAGTTACAGTTACACATACTCTGTTAAAAATGAGGTGGTTTCATATAATGAAATGAAATGCAGCTATGAAACTTTAAAACATTGTTTTTAATGATGCACGCGTGGTCAACATAAAATAATACAACTAGTTTTACATACGAACGTTACTTAGTGAATGGAACGATTTCTTTCAGGAGTTTTGGGAAAATAAAAGGCGACAAGATGAAGAGAGAGATAAATTGGAAGCGCTTAAGAATAAGGACAAACATGAGCAGAGTGCAATCGCATCTTCAGAAGTTAAACAGAAACTACAAGGATTTCTTCTGAATAAAAAACAGCGAGAAGCGGCAGCGTTAGCAAATGCTGGGGTCAATTGTTGTACAAATTCTAATTCTAGCACATCATCTGGGATGCCCATGAGTCCTTCAATTCCTACCGCAAATACTGGTTAGGATTATGAATAAATTAATTCGGCATATGAATGAATGCATTGCTTATAATGGAAGAAGATTTTGAAAAAATATGCGTTTTTGTAAAATTTAACCATTTTAGGTCCGATGGGTCCTTTCCAATCACATCCATATCGAAGACCTCTACTCATGGCGAAATATGAAGAAGATTTCCCTCTTCGAAAAACAGGTTAGAATCCTATACAAGATTTTAAGTTGATTTTGATCAAATCCACCACACCCGATTTTTCTTGTACAAGAATTTCTCTTGTTTCTGAATTATTTTTTTTGTGTTTGATGCTAATAATACCCTTTATTAAACTCTAACGCTTGAAAATGAATTTGTGTTTTTCTAACCGTGTGGTTTTGTATTAACTTTGGTAGCATCTGAGCCGAACTTATTGAAAATGAGACTAAAACAGCGTGTGTTGGAGCGCCGATGCAGCCCTCTTGTTCGTCGTAAAGAGCGCTCTTCTCACCTTAAGCGCCGGTCTTACCTTGCAAGTATGATTTTAATCCATGAATTCTAGCCAATACTAATAATGTCTGTAATTTGCAATGATTTTTATCTATACAAAGCGTTAACTTTCGCTGAAGTTTTTGAGAAGCATGAATTTTTAAATTAAAATCAGGATGGCAAATAAAGTTGTAAAAGCAGTTAAGTGTATGAGACATTTTATACATTTTTGCAGTGGATGGAAGCGGCAGTGCAGGTTCTACTCCTGACTCAGGACCCAATTCACCACCAATAAATTGTGGAATAATCGGTGGAACTCCTCACTCTGGGAGTGGTGGGGGCACTCCACAGCATGATGATAGTGGAGGAAGTGGTGGATCCCCTTATGGACATTCTGCTTATGGTCCCACGAACAGTGCTAGCGTGTGTGATTTAACATTGTACAGCAGTCCATCTCTTCCGAATATTTCTCTTGGGAGACCGATTCCAGCAAATGCAGTAAAAATCCACTTTAAATCTCCGTCAAAAAATGTGATAAAATTGATGAGGTTTAAAAATAAAATATGCATTTGATTAATTAGGAGAGTAAACTAGCGGCTGTGTCCGAGACTGAAGTTCGCTGTCCAATTCCACCAACATCTATCGTAAACTCAGGGGGGATACCATTAATCCCGATGCCATTTTACCCCCCTCCTCATGGGCCATTAGACCCTGCAGAGCTTGAAGCCCTATACCAGTCCGGAGGGATGATGGCTCTGGCAACTTATCAAGCACAGGCTCAAGCACTGAATGCAGCCCATGTACAAGAAGTCGGACCAGACCCTCAAAGAATTGGACCTGGGAGAACGATTCATCGTCCACTTGGAAGAACTCAGTCTGCACCTTTGCCATTGGGGCATCCCATGCTGGTCATGAATAGTGCAGTTGGGGGAATCAATCCTGGCATTGCTGGAACTATAACAGGAAACCAACCCATTAATCAAACGCCTACAACTCATCAGCTTTTGCGGCAACACATTCGTCAGACCGTACTCACAAGAGCTGGATCTCGAGGTCAGGTTCTGGGTTCTCTTAGTCGAACTGTCAGTGTTGAAGAAGATTCTGGAGAAGGAGAGGGAGAAGCAGAGGAACAAGCGCAACACATTCAACAACAGCAAGCTAGAAGTGCGTATGTTAACAAGATGGTTCAACAACATCTTTTAAAGCATCAACAAAGTTCAGAAACATTATCCTCTAACATTCCGAATCCACCAGTTGTTTCAGCCATTCCTCCCAGACTTCATCACTCCGCAAGACCTCTAAGTAGGGCCCTTTCTAGTCCGCTGGTCGCTTTAGGACCAAGTTCTCCACAAGAGGTTATGCAGCAGGGTGGTACTGGTAAACCCGGTGGAACCGGTTTAGCATTTGACAGTCTTATGCTGAAACATCAATGCTTATGTGGAGACAATTCTCAGCATCCAGAACACCCTGGGAGGTTACAAAGCATTTGGGCTCGGCTACAGGTTGGTAATCTAGTATTCGAAATTCTTCTATGTTGATTATGATCCTTATGCTAAAAGAGCCGTGAAGAACTTGGAGCACAAAATGTGGAATTGACAAATTAATAAATTCAATAAATATTTCATAGGAAACTGGACTCGTTGGTATGTGTGAACGAATTAGAACGAGAAAGGCGACAGTAGAAGAGATACAAAGCTGTCACAGTGAAGCCCATGCACTGCTTTTTGGTAAGCTTTAGCTAATATTATATTATATATAATTGTATTATATATTATATATAATGATTGTATATAATTTATATACAATCTACTTATATATTTATTACCTTAGTGTGTTAATTTCTGAAACTTATTGTCTGCATCGGTTATAGGTACAAACCCTCTCAGTCGTCAGAGATTGGAGCTAAGCCGATTTCCAGAATCAAGCTTACCGATTAAAAGCTTGGTACGGTTACCATGTAATGGAATTGGTGTTGATTCCGATACTGCATGGAACGAGCTTCATACTCCTGCTGCTGCAAGAATGGCAGTTGGTTGCGTTATGGAATTGGCATTTAGGTATGCATTTCTAATTTTCTAGTAATTTGGATATGGCAGAAAATCAATTTTGTATTCTAATTAGGGTTGCAACCGGAGAACTGCGAAATGGATTTGCTATCGTTCGACCCCCGGGTCATCATGCTGAGCCTGTGCAGGCAATGGGCTTTTGTTTTTTCAACGCTATAGCCATTTCCGCTAGACAACTACGAGCCAGATATCAGATGGAGAAGATTTTGGTTGTCGACTGGGATGTACATCATGGAAATGGAACACAGCAAATATTTTTTGACGATCCTCATGTCTTGTTTCTCTCAATTCATAGACACGACGATGGAAACTTTTTCCCTGGAACTGGTGCTTCAACAGAGGTACTGCGTCGTCATGAATCATAAGTAGAATTAAGTTATTGATTTTTATATGAAAAAGTTGCCGTATTATAAGATACCCTTAACTTTTTAGTGTGGTATCGATGATGGTGTTGGTTTCACTGTGAATATTCCATGGAGTGGTGGTCTCAGTCCTCCGATGGGAGATGCAGAATACATGGCTGCATTCAGATCGGTCGTAATGCCAATCGCACACGACTTTCAACCTGATATTATTTTGGTCTCATGTGGGTTTGACGCTGCTGCTGGTCATCCAGCACCGTTGGGAGGGTACCGAGTTACTCCAGCTTGCTTTGGATGGATGACTCAACAACTTATGACCGTCGGCCAAGGAAAAGTAAGTTGAATCGACTTAAAAATTATTATTACATAGAGGACTAAAACGAAGTTTTATAATGTATCGTTTTGTAAATTCACGTACGCTCATAAAAAAATTTTAGTACATGTATTCTCTTAGGTTATCGATTTATATATAGTATTACATGCGTTATATCCTTGGCCCCCGGGGGATAAGAAATCATACATAGAGCAGATACAATTTTGTTTTGCAATAGTTTTTTAGGTCTTAAAATAAATTGTAGTATACATTACATTCTATAATTCACGTCTTAACTTTCAGGTCGTTCTAGCATTAGAAGGCGGTTATGATCTCCCAGCGATATGTGATTCCGCGCAAGAATGTGTTAAAGCTCTCTTGGGAGAACCCATCACACCGATTCCAGAAGAAGAACTTCTTCGAACTCCTAACCCCCCAGCAGTAGATACACTTTTGAGGACAGTGGCCATTCAAACTCCACATTGGCCGTGTATCAAACGGTACATCTCATTAGCCACTTGTTCAGCAATCGAAGCAGCAGCCTCAGCTTCTTCCCGTGAAGGCAAAGTACTTTTGAGAGAGAGAGTGGAGTCAGAAACGGTTTCAGCGATGGCATCTCTCTCAATGCATCATGCTAAGCGAAGATCAAGCGCATCCCATGGAGTTTGTAGCAACAGTAATGACAGTGAAAGTTCCGAAACATCAACTTCCATCAATGCGTCTTCAAAAGGTCCGGCTCGACGCTCTTCCGACATGAACATGGGAGACGAGAATTCTGCAAATCGAATACGAGGAGATAGCGAAGAACCAATGGATCAAGATGATGAAGTCACCAAGTAGATTTGTTTCATGATATTCATGAACATTTGCTACTTATTACGTTTAAATTCCATTATATGATTTTTAGTCGCATCGCGCGTGTAGCAGACGTTCCAAAACCTCTATTTGGGATTACGTAAAGTAGGATGTTTTTGGGAGGCTGTTAGGCGACTATCAGAGAAGTTTTATAATCAGATTCACACAATGATCCTCTTTGGGTTTTAAAAATTACAAAATGAAACGTTGTTTCGTGACCAATACTCTAACTACACTTATTTATTGATTGCGCTGGATCGCAAAATTTGTCTATGATAGTAGATGACTATCCTGGGGATTTAGCGCATCTGTGCGAATTTATTACTTTTCTCGGTCCCGACCCGATACGTACATATGTAGCATTTAACTTTCTGCTTAACAGGAACTCGAATCGGTATTTTAATCCGACTAACTGTTCTCGGTGATATTAGTACTACTACTACTTCAATCATTATTGGATTTATATAATTATTACAAAAATTATAGACACCTATTGTAAAAGATATACTATTGTGTCAATGGCATGGATGAATTATGCGATGCAGAGAGGCGAAATCGGAAGTATATTATAGCATCTTAATCTATTTTTTATTTCCGCAGACCGTCACAACTTATAATCCTTAAAAACGCCCGGAATAACCGAAAATTGCATTGGGAAAAGTTGGTTTAGAAAGAATTCTATTTAAAGATATTTTAGCACTGAAAAATGACAGAATTAGACGATTTATATAAAAACCTTTCGATCATCAGTGTAGACGTAGGTTCTGAAAATTAGGCAAGTTACTTCGTCTCCAAAAAATATGTTGCTATAATATGGCTCTAGTTATCTTACAATTTTCATATTCCTCTCTAAAAAGTGAATGTGAAAGCCGAAATCCGAAAGCAGAGGTAGAGTTTATGGGATTGCAGGTTTAAGTCAGAGATTATGAAATTCTAAACACAATAGTTTTCATCTCTTTACAATAAGATTTGATCGTATTTACTATTATATAGTAGTCCCAAACAAGTATACAACATTCCTATATTAATTTCTAATGTGAATTTGCATGTTCCAGTTTGTACAGTACTACACCAACCTTAGATACGTGGTTAGAATCACAATTTGATAGGTTTTTGCTAAAATTATAAATGAAGACTTATTTCATTACGTCCCCTACATGCACCATACCATAATCTAATTATATTATTGCATTGCTTAAATCAAGATTACTTGCCTATGGATGGGCGCTGATTGTGAGCTTTTAGTTAAAACCGAATCCCCAGGAGCTATTTAACTACCCGGATTTTGGCCAGGGTATTTTATTACCTAATTGTTTTAACTTTCATAACTCAAGTCTTAGTACATTTATCCCATACAGTTTTGGATAAATATATATATTCCTTGACTTGAAGTGGAAATTTTATAAAATTTTACATAGACCTCTATAATACCAAGCTTTTTAAAGTTAGCAATTTAAAACACTACATATCTACAATGAGCATGAAAATATCTTTGAATGCCTACATTCTGATTACTTCATGTAGTTTATGTTCCATCAGATTGCAAAACAATACCGATGTTAAAATGTAATCAGAATTTTCCCTTTATTGTCTCCTTGTTCGAATGATTTTTACTCAACATCTTAAAACCCAACCTAGTAAACTACTACTACTTTTAGTTAATTATTCGTCGACTGCAGTGACCTGATCTTTTACACGTTACTTATATCTCTGTAGATAATAAACACAGATTTAAATCCTGATAGAAGCTTTAGAAGAAATTATTAACTCCGGAAACCAAATCATTGTAAATAATATTTATGGTTAAGCTTTATTCTAGATACTTAACAGATAATTCATTAATAATGTCAAAGTCAAACTGTGTAATTGTACCTGTGTATGTGTTATTGTGATTTCATTCGAAGAGATTGAAATGGAATTTCAAAATTTTAAATCTAATTATACACTAATCAAATAGCTGTAAGATATTTGTATCTATATTATCAAACATCTTCCAATTTGAGTTGCATGCAATCTATTAATTATGTTAAGATTAATCGCTCTAGTCATCTTTTATTGTTATTATTTTTAAAGTTGATGATCGATCTTCATGTTCAAATGACTTTTTTTAAATAACCGGACGTATATAATTTACAAGAACCTCGATGTTGAAAACCTAGTTAAGCCTTGGTTATAACATTATATTATCTATATTTTTTGCTTCCCGATCTAGCAAAGTATTCCAAATGTACGTATCACTAGTAGTGCCATGCCGTAATCATTATTCAAGTTATTCACTTTAAATAATAATTAATTTTCTATAATTTCTATATCATCTGATGTAGGAAGTTTCATTCTTTTTTACCAATTCAGAGGATGACTTGAAGTTGACTTATTTTTACTGAGGAGGCCACAAATACTGATCGCGAAGGACGAAGGGCCATATAATTTATTTTACTTATTTTACAGACTAGATACGGTTGCATTTTAAAAAAATTACTAAACATAATTTTAAAATAGATATTTATGTGTCATAGGGCAAATCCACAACCGAACAAAAATCCTTTATAATGATATATTGTAAATTTGTACATGCACTTATGCTAAATAAGTTATTCCAAGTAACGTCGTGTTTTGATCAGTCAGTTCAGTTGTATTGTAGATATAATTAATAATTGCTGTTTGATTAAAAATGGAAATTTCATGTACACATAATATATTATAGAAATTATACTATGGTTCTGCAAAAATGCCACGTGAGAATATGATTTGACCATGTTCTCCGTGTATGTATTAGTACTTCCGGTGTACCAATTAATAAAAGGTTTAATGTTTTTCATATTACAAAATGTTGTCGTTAATAGCTATTAATGATAGTGGTTTTTATTTGATTAAAATCTTACTTTTAAATTGTTCTTGTAATGAGTTTTTATTATTATCATCATTCAGGTATGGGGAGTCATTAAGGTTCAACAATTTAAAATCTAAAATCTGACATTTCGAATCTGGCAAATCTTTTATCCTTTAAAATCTGAAATC
>JAQGBU010002204.1:0-10251 GCA_034698605.1 Isotoma decorata | reverse complement strand
AATAATTCACTGAAATCTTCGTTTGATTCAAATACAGTTAAGGCATTCAGAAATTCATGCATTTGGACAAAATGCCCATACCGTTTCCTCACTGCAAAGAAATTGGTCCATTCCTTCTGCCGTGGCTGTTGTTTTTTCACTGGTGGTGCTCTGAAATAAATGGAAAGATAATAATTAGGCTGAATATGTAATATGAATCATATCGGGTGAAAGTGAACTTTCTCAGATATTAAAGATTGAAAAACTTGTTTGTCACTGTGTATGAGTTCTACTGTTGAGGTCCCGTTTATTATTAGAGAGGGGTTCAACCCCTCTCTTAACAAAACCAGCTGGGTCACTGATAATCATAACAGCTGTCAAGGTGGAAGAGCAAGACAAGACCCCATCCGCTTTGCCGATACCTCTCCAACTGAAATTTTGGAACTGGGGATTAGGAAGTGCTCGAAAATACTTTCATGGGACACAAGTCATTGTAACCCATCTGCCATACCATGGTCCTTACAAAGCAAGTGTTCATTCTCATCTTCCGGATGCATCATCGTGGCCTTGCGACGATGATGATCGTGCAATTTCCGGTGAAGCAGCCCCTGGGACTCCGGCAGTTCCTGGAATCAGTACAAGATACCCTAGACCAACAGGTGTTCCGAGAGGCTTTCCATTTTTCGATAGTCATTCCTCAGCACAGAAAAATGGAGAGACACCGTCGCCAACATCTTTGCACGTCGCTGGAACCTATTTTCACTACCCAAGTCCGGACACTGACGTCCCTTCGCGTTCATCCGAATCTACACTGCCTTACCTCTCTGAATTACCTTATGTAGAAGTTTCACGCTCGCTTCCTACATCAACTACCGCAATAACTACTTCGTATCAAATAAGCCCTGTGCCACTTGTCACTAGACCTAGTCTTACTTTAATAACCGATTTTCATCAGGAGTCAGATGGACTTCAATATCCGCGTCGCATTACCCCATTGAGAAGACCTACTGCAGCAAGCACCAGAACAAGTCCTGAACTTAGACATATTGGAATTGGAAATGGAAGGAAAAATGGAAGAAATGGCCATTCGACACATGCACGAAGAGCCACCGCTCATGGTGGAAGGGGAAAACCACATTTTGAGAGACAGAGAAAGTTTTTTCAAAGCCGATTTCCACCAGATTATGCATACCGCAACCCTCATGTCCAGTCGTCTTTAAGACGAGTAGGAATCGATGATGATTCCATACTCAAGAGGGATAGGCGAGTGAGAATTCTTTGCTGCAGAGAAGATGCCCGATACTGCTTCCTGGTTCATAGGCTGACGTTTATGTTGTCATGTTTCGAAGAGGTTTTTCTAAATATACAAAAAAAAAAATTACGCAAACGTATCCTGTTGCCCCATTTGCTAAAGAAAATAAATTAATTATCGTGCCATTACTATTTAATGTTACATCAATGCATAAAATCTTTAAGTAATATTTCATTGATAAATCAATAGGAATTACAGTCTGAATTGGAAAGTCATGCAGCAACTATCGCAGCTCTTGGAGGTTCGGGTAGATCTGTTGCATCTGGCGCTGATAGACAGGAAGACGCTGCCGCTTTATTGCGGCGGCTGGATGAGATGAATCAGCGCTGGCATGGTTTGAAGCAACGTTCCATGGCTATACGGTAATCCCTTACTTTTTTTCTAGTTAGCGAGCTTGTAGGTTCTTATCCTTTAGATTATGGTAAGCAGTAAAACGCTTATTTAAAAATAATCTAGCGAATCAGAAGAAAAGTTTTTATTTTTTTAAATCTGCTTTATTAGATCTCGACTGGAAAGCAATACTGAGCACTGGCATGCTCTTCTACTGTCGCTGAGAGAACTGATCGAATGGGTCATCCGAAAAGATACCGAATTAACAGCTTTGGGTCCTCTTGCCGGTGATGTTGCCAGTTTGCAAAAGCAAATTGTAAGTTTAGTGTGTTTAATTTTGCCTCGAGCTTGAACTAAAAAGGTATAATTTCAACAGTAAAAGCATGAGTTGAATTTTTCTTTAAGGATGATCATCGCTCATTCCGAAGGCAATTAGAAGCAAAACGACCAATTATCGAGACAAATTTGATAAGTGGCCGACAGCATGTTGCTAATGAGCCTCCAGTTTCTGATGCTAGTGATTCTGAAGGTAGGGCTACAATTCCTTTTTAATTCAATTGCAAGTATTACCTAATTTTATGAAGGTGATATGACAGCACAAGATTGGCCATTATTCTTCGAATTTTCTGATATTCTGATATTAATTTACAACATATCTCTCCCTTAGTGTAAAAATAAACTATCTACATTATCGCAATTTAAATATTTTTATACACAGGCAACACAGGTACACACTATCAACTATTGAGCTAATGTGCTTACCTACCCAGTTAGTTTACTAATCATCGGACGAATTTTATAAACGAATTAAAAAATTGTTACAGCGAAATACTACATACAGAAGTAGAGTATCCCAACAAATAACTTTATTTACAAATTTTTCCAAGTGAATAATTTCACTTCAGCTTTCACTCAGTTTTCGGTGCAAGGTTTTTTTTTATTGTAAAGATACTTTTCGTTGCCTGGATTTTATTCGACGGTGTCAAGTACAGATACCCTTTGTTGAACAAAAACCGTTCTAGCCTGAATTGATGAAGGAGAAAGTATCATTTTGTGTAGTAGCTTTTCCTTTTACAAACTCTCCTTGACGTTTTTCATGACCAGAGTATCTTGTGAAAGCAATCAAGCCGAAGTATTACATCCTGCCCTTGAACCTTCTCCGAAACTGTTTGATTGTGTACATTTTTCGTGAGAATAGCAAACCTTTACTTCAAGTTTCTGGATTTGTAGTTATTGTACATTGTATTGTGTGTAGGTGTACGAAAAGGGGAAACATAATGGCTACATCGAAGTTGTAACAGTGCTTTCACTGCTTTCTCTTCGTATTCTCAGCATATTTTAATCATATATTGTAGTGCGTCGATTCGTATAATATTACTTGGGTCTGTAAGGGTTAGGAAGCAGTTACTGAGGCATTCTGGCCATGGCATCAGGAGATCTGAATGAATGCAATGATTTCCATTTCCGATAAATTTTGTTTATCGGAAAAAAATTTAAAGCATCCAATAATGATACCTATAGTATACTCTACTGTGTGAAACTCTTTCTTATTACACGATATCTTTGTGGCAACAAAAAGTGCTTCAAGGGATGGTACTGTATTTACAATTTCTAAATGGTATGCAGTTTTACGGTGTGTAAAATAATTCAACAAAACTTTTCATTACACTAATGGATCCTGAAACTTGCGATAATCTCACGAGAATTCCACATTATGTCTTGTCTTGTCAGGGACACCACATATTTAAGGATTCCTTAAGTGTTTCATTTTCCGTTTTTCATAGGCACTTAGGAATAATGAAATATAATTTTTGTTCTCCCAACAGCAACAAGAGATTTTGACGGAGATGCTCGTGGCTATCGGAATGCCGAAACAGCAGCAAGAGAACTAACGCGAAGTATTCGAAGGGAAGTGACTAAATTATCTGAGACATGGGTAACTCTCTTGAATCGCTCAGATAATTGGCAACTTCGTCTTGAGGATACCATAACGGTAAGTTTTAATGACCTATAATTTTAGCTATAATAGATTACTAAATATTAATTACACATGGCATAAAATTTAAATTTTTGTTTATGAATGCATTACTATAAACAGAAAATGAAGAACTTTCAACAAATGCTTGATGACGGATCAGCACGTCTTGCCACGGCTGAGGCAATAAAGTCAAGATGGCTCACTATTGCTGCTGCTTCAGATAAATCAACACGTCTGGATCAGCTTAAGGTAAAAAGATAAATCCCGTATTTATTATTATCTATTGAATAAAATAAAATAAAACTAGTAACACATTATATTATTGCCTCTAGACATTCAGAGAACATATCAGTTCAACGCAAAGAGCAGTGAATGAGATTAATGAACATGCTGGACTTTTAACAGCGTCTAATGTGGTTCTTTCAAGTACCAACATCAGTAGAATCGATGACTTGAATGTTAGATTGCGAAATCTTCAGCAGAATGCGGACGAAAAAGAACATGAATTGGCATGTATGGGCACTGGAGGTCCTGTTCCATCTGTCATTGCTGTCATTCCACCTAACGGTAAATCATCAGTTGATCCACCTTGGGAACGAGCTCTAACAGCGGCTAAAGTGCCTTACTATGTCAAGTAAGAACTAAAGCAATTCTAAATTCCAATGCGACTTGTGCTTAAAAATTTTATTTTAATTTTCATTCAAAACAATTTCTACCCCATAGTCATCAAACGGAGACAACGCAGTGGGATCATCCGCGTATGTCAGAGATACTCGGCTCTTTAGCAGAATATAATGAAGTACGTTTTTCTGCATATCGCACTGCGCTTAAACTACGGGCACTGCAAAAAGAACTAAGACGTAAGACATCACAATTTTTTCAATAATAAGAACGATAAGAAGACACGGTAATATTTTGTGAATACGTGGTGTTTTATTTTCCAGTGGACAGACTTCCGCTAAAAACAGTTGTGGAAACGTTCGACTCTTTAGGCCTCCGTGGGCACAATGATCGCTTACTTGATGTTCCAGATATGATTTCTACATTAAATACATTATACAATCTATGCACGCCGCAAACATATGCTCCTCAAACTACTAGCAGCAAAAATGCACAACCTGTGACTGAACCACCGATCAATATACCATATGTCACTGACATGACAATCAACTGGTTGCTGAATGTGTACGATAGCCAAAGGACAGGACAGATTCGAAATCTGTCTTTCAAAATTGGAATAGTCTTACTCTGTAAGGGGCCTATGGAAGACAAATTTCGATGTAAGACTTTTCGTAAAATTCAGAGATTAAGCATAATAGTCTTAAGTTAATAGATTTACCTTCCTTTTGTTGACAAATGTAGATCTATTTCGTTTGGTGGCTGATGTATCCAAGCAAGTTGATCAAAGAAAGCTAGGATTACTTCTTCATGACTGCATTCAGGTACAACCTTCGTCTTGTATACAAATTATCAAATTAGATATTTAAAAGGACCTGGCACATGTATAAATTTTTTATTTTATTCAGATTCCAAGACAGCTGGGAGAAGTGGCTGCGTTCGGTGGCTCAAATATTGAGCCATCAGTTCGAAGTTGCTTTGAGAAGGCAGGAAAGGACAAGGTTACAATCGAGGTAATTTCATGAATGTTGCTGCCGTTCATTTTAATAGCGTTTAATTATGTGTACGTATGCATATTTTTCATCATACATAATTTTACAGGCTTCCAACTTTTTGGAATGGGTTAAGCAAGAACCTCAAAGTTTAGTTTGGCTTCCTGTTTTACATCGTATTGCTGCTGCAGAAGGAGCGAAGCATCAAGCCAAGTGCAACGTCTGCAAGCAAGTTCCCATAATTGGACTGAGGTACTTAAAAAAGAATGTGCTATTATTAAATGAGAAAGCTGAAAACTGTAATAAACAAAGTTCTTATTGTTAATGTATTAGATACCGGTGCTTAAAGTGTTTCAACTTCGACATGTGTCAAAAATGTTTCTTCGGAGGCAAGAAGGCTAAGAACCATAAATTGACTCATCCTATGCAGGAGTATTGCACAGAGGTATATGAGCTTTTGTCTAATGCTCTAACGCTTTCAGATATTTAGATTATAATAGTTAATAACTCAATTAAATTGTATGCAGACTACTTCCGGCGAAGATGTACGAGATTTCACGAGAGCTTTAAAAAACCGTTTTAAATCAAAGCGATCACTCCAGAAACATCGAAAACTCGGTTATTTGCCAGTACAATCAGTGTTGGAAGGAGATATGCTGGAATCTCCAGCACCTTCCCCTCAACATTCCTTATCGCCAGATATTCATTCTCGAGTGGATACGTATGCAACCCGCCTAGCCGATGTTGAGATCCGGAATCGCAGCAATTCCACTCCTGACTCGTAAGTAGTAATCACAGTTTTTCATTGACAAATCTGTCACATTTTTTTTTGCTTTTTTGCTGCTTTTAAATGCTTCTTGTATAGATACATACTTCACATGCAAGAGTGTCTTAAGTATAGAGCTTTTTGTGATTTGTGGTGGTAGTCATTTAATGATGTAGTGATAATATTGGACAATGAACAAAGAAGTAATGCTGTGAAGAAACTTCTGCTAGCGCTTGCTATTCTTATCAATCAATAAGTACTTCGCCAAACTCAAATCATCATTTTAATATTGCAATGCAGGGAAGACGAGCACAGTCTAATAGCTCAGTATTGTCAGTCCTTATCTCGAGGAGATGGGATAATTCCTAGAAGTCCGATTCAGATCGTAGCAGCCATTGATGCTGAGCAGTCCGAACAGTTAGAGGCTGTCATAAGAGCACTTGAAGAAGAAAACGCGACCCTTCAAGCAGAATATGAGCGTTTACGGCACAAATCCCAAAGTAGTGGGCATACAATTACCCCTTCAGAAGATTTGAAGTTTGAGCAAACTAATGGTGGTAATGGTACAGTAACGACGAATGGAACTCAGGGTAAACCTGGCTATTACCCATCCATTGATTCAAATGACAACAATATTCTTAACGAAGCTAGAATGCTAAGACAGCACAAAACCAGATTGGAATCTAGGATGCAGATACTCGAAGATCATAATCGTCAGTTAGAGGCTCAACTACAGCGACTTAGACAACTCTTAGATGAGCCGAAACCAACTTCTCCATCAAAAACTGGAACGTTACAAAGCAAATCAGTCGTTGCTGCTGAACTTGCGATGGACTCGCCACTACCACACAGAGCTAATGGGCATTTTGAACCAGCTGCGAGTAGGTTTATTGGATTATTAGATTATTACATGCATACTAAAATGAAGGGGTTAAACTGTGTGTCAATATAAGATTTAACAATGAAAAGAGAATGCCTAAAAGTATTTGATGAAACTCTAGGTCAGTGGCAGCCCCCTACTACAACTTCCACAGAGGATAGACCGGAGAGACCACCACCTCCAACGCCTGGCTACAATGCTGCGACAGCCAGTGTAGAAGACTTGCTCAACCGTGCTGGGGATCTGGGGAAAGCTGTAGGTGACCTTGTCAGTGCTATGACTGACGATGAGCACGAAGATTCTCCTGAACAAGATTATCACCAAAGAACTAGTTACGAGCGGCCAAATCATTAAGAAATTCAATCGTTACAAGTTTTCATAAGCGTATTTTATTTTAATTTTAATCCAAAATGTTAATGCTGCTACAAATTTTTACTGATATATAATCTACGTTACCTATGGTATTTAAGTCTTCTTTACGATAGCTTAAATTGATTGCTAATTAATTACAAGTAGTAACTAGTAATTGACCTTGCGGGTATTTTGAGACTAGAAACATGTTTCGAATACACGATTCCTATCACATATGTTATTTAATATCAGCGTTTAATTCTAAAACGAAGAAATCATGACTGTGTTCATTGGAAGATTTTAGTTGTTTTAAATAAGTTTGGGTAACGAAGGAAGAACGGGAAGAACACTGGTGAGAAGAAGATACAAAATTATAGTTTGCGATTTTATAACACATCTGGATTATGTTTCCGTTCGTGACGACCCTTGCCATACAACTTTTGAAAGTATTATTGCCCTAACCCAACTGAAGTAGATATTCGTGTTCAAGAGATAATCCTCCAAAGATTAATGTGTTTAAGTGTCCATTTAGTAAGCATGGACAAATAATCCTTTTTTCATACTGTTTTAGATGTAGGTGATAAAATACTGTAGTACTGATTTACCTTCTATCTGCCATATCACCACAATATCAATCACTTTGACCCTGACTTGCAATAGAATGAATTAGTCGTATAGTTACGTAAAAATAAGTAGAAATCTCTCATAGTTATTTTCCCGGACCAATCCAAAAGAAACGATATCAATTTCGTAGATGAAGCGTAAGGTGATTATTTCTTTTTATTTCCAGCTTTCGATTATTTATTTGTTTGCACCCACTTTCATCTGTGTTTCTATTCTGTTCGTTAATAACTAAAACTAAAATTCGGAATTCATTAATAGGTTAAATATCCTATCTGTTCTTACCTCCTATTATGAGAGTAATCGGTTATGCAAAGCAAAATCGAAATTGGGAAGCGTGTACTTCTGTCTTTGGCCATGACGGCTTAAGGAAGGAGGAATATTAGATTTGCTATCGCTATCAACTTTGTACTACAATTTTGACACATTTGAAACTTAGGTACATATTACAGGGGCATATGTAGTGAGCCCATCAACATCATATCATAAACGTTAAGTCTACCTTAGCCCGTCTTAAGGTCAAATTAACCCTTACAGTCGTGTGTAAGACCACCTCTATTGCCTATTAGAATCGTTTTTGTGTACATGTTTGCTATATACATCTAGTTACGGCTACAAATTTAATTTCTCGAAAAACAAAGTACTTCCTGAAACCCAGTAATTACCTCAGGAACAGGAAAAACGTGTGTAAGATTTTAGTGGAAATGTCATGTGGAACTTAAATATTATAGGAGCTGTAGAAATGCACACACCTTAAAGTATGGTTTGAAGGGGCATTATTTGCTTCTTAATTTGATTAGGGTCAATCTATGAGAGATTATACCAGTGCAAATATGAAGTACGTAAATTGTACAAGCAAAGTCATCCGACTCGGTTTAAAAACTCCGATAATCCGACTCTAAGACCTACAAAATCAGACCGTGTATTTAATCTAATCATTAAGATCGACAAGTATGAATGCATAATTTTATGTAGTTGACTGACAGGAGAAAGTGTGAGGTTCTAATTCTAATCATACCAAAAGTTAATTGATTGATTGTTACACAAAACCAACTTTGTTAACCAAGTTTTTGTTGATAATTTATAATACATATTATATGCTAATTAAGGTTTATATTAGTAGCAGGTTATGTTACTACATAATAATACCAGTAATTATCTACTATGATTAATATTAACTAGAGGAGCAAAATGCTCTGAATACTACACATGGTATTAGCTAATAACAATTTTATTCTCTGTCCCTCTTAATTTCTTTCACAAAACACGACAATGATAACGTATCAATAGAGGGTTGTAAGTATTTAGTACTGACGGAAGATGTGCAAATTTGGGAATAAAGTTTGGACTGTAGTTCATATCAAATTAAACATTAATCTCATTTTTCTGCCTAAATAAACATTATTTAATTCATCATCAAGTCATCAACTATTAACAGATTCAGACAATTATAATTTCCTTTGTTCAATCCCTTTTTAAACGACATACTCACAATCAGACAATCACACATCATCAAACATTAAAGCTATTACTACTTCTTACACGTTATCTTACAAAACGTTCGATAATGCATTCTTACGTTCCATGACGTTCCATAAAATATAAATGATACTAATAATCATGTACCCTTGACCCTTCCCATCGCATAGAATTTAAGAAATTAATGAAAATGCAACAGAGGCATTCTATATCTTTAGAAAGCTTTTAGAGTGAAAGCCAGAAATAAGGGAGAAAGAATCCGATGGATTTTGCATGAAAAATACCTTTGTTCATGAATTCATGAGAAGCCAGAATGACTCAGGAAGGCAAGTGGATGATGCCACTGCGGATGTAACGGGTTCGGTAGATCGGTTGGGGTAAAATGAAAGCAGTAAATATGAACGCGTCCCTACTACTACACTACTGCCTCTGCCAAATAAACCACCACCGACCTCGAGTAGAAGGATTTAAAGGTGCCGGTGGTATAGAAAAAACCCAGGCTGACTGGGATGCCCAACGATGACTGGATAATTGAGAAGAGTCCACGCCTTCCTTCAACCAACATAGCATCTCTTTCCCTTTATATTTCGTGGAAGAAGAGAAACTGTGAAAAGAGTGGAATGACACATAGCAATTGGCTTGGTGAAGTTCGTTGGTGTGGGTCTCTCTAGAAACACTCTCGAAATTCGCTGTCAGTTTATTATAAGAAGAGTCACCATCTTGGACTCGTTGACATTCTATACTTCACCATTTAATTAATTTCATTTACCTTGATTTAACTTAATTGTTAAACTTAATTGTTTTTAATCTCCTTTGTACTTAGGTATTTAATTACTTATTAACTAGTGTGTATTACTTGTCAAACGTTTAAAGTTCAGAATCCCGAGGTTATTAGAAGGTGAAGAGGTTACAAGAAGAAACTTGTTGTGCTTTGAGAAATACGTT
>JAQGBU010002203.1:0-10253 GCA_034698605.1 Isotoma decorata | reverse complement strand
TAAGCTTTCTTTTTATGTTTTAAGGATTTGATGCCACCTTATATGGTTTTTTACCTATTTATTATTTTGTGTCCTTCTGACTTTGATTTGGACTTTTTGATCAGATTAGTGGTTTTTACTTATAGTTTCGATTCCTTGCGTTCTATTGGGATGGTGTTTTATGATGTGGTGTATTCTTGAACTTATTACTTATTTGTAAGGTTTAGAGCTTTTTTGCGTTGTTAACCATTGTTGAGTAAATTTGCTTTTTCCGTTGTATAAAACGTTTGGAAAAAATTATAGCATCTAGTATTGTTTTTGTTTTAAATATTTAAACTGCTTAGGGAAATTAGGGAGACAGAAGTCCAAGCAAAACAAAAACATTTAGAGAAATTATTGGACTTGAATATTTAAGATGCTGTGCATAGTTTATTTATTTATATTTTACAACCCAAACAAGAAATAATACGCCTTATTTCTAAGATAAGCTTCGTTCATGACAAAACTAAATGTAAATAGACGATCTCGCATCCCTGATACAAAATATTTGTATTTATTTGCCCTTCCCTTGACCTATTAGGTAATATATTACAAACATCCTGTGCAAAGTCAATATTTACCCTTATTATATTTTTCGAGAGAAGTCAGTAAAGATTATATATTGCTGTTTGCATTCTTGACAAATATGAACGGAGACTAGAGTGGACTGAAAGCAATCGAGACTCTAGCTAGACCTCGGGTGTCTCTAGGGGTTTTTTGTTTTCTTTGATTGTAAAACCCGAATGAAAATGTAGCATGTGCTTTATCACTCTGAAATCTCCGATATTTCACCATCGTTCTATTTCTATTACCATTCCCATCTTGGTCAAACTCAACCCATTAACTTTCGTTCTCTTTTTTTTTTTACTGCTCTGATGTAGATGACAGACTGAAATTTCGAGGGTATTATGTAACAGAAGAAAGTATTAGTAAGTAGTACAAGCGTATATATGTAATACAATACATACCACACGACAGTTAACTTAAATGTCAAGGCTTAATAAAATACTTCAAATGGATTTTATTTCTTTTCCTCTGGTTCTACTTAAGAACAATTGAATGATCCTAACTTTATATCCAGTTAGTTGTAGTAAGTACAAGCACAGAATCGAACCCAGTATTACATATCATATCGTTTGTATCATGCTGTATCGATAAAAATACTGAAGAATTTTCCAAATCCTTACAAGACAGATTTACAAGAAGTGAGAGTGGAGGTAACTCGATATCTTATGAGGATGAAAGAGAAGTCAACTCCATAAAACGGAAGTTGCTTAAATGGTCCAAAAATAAAGTTGGTTCTTTGGTTAGTTCTTGTAATATATCCCCCAGAGGAGATGGGAATGTCAGCAGGGAATGTGAGACATATTGCAAAAATGCCATTTATCCCAAAAACCGAAGCTCCTAACCAATCTAGTCATTCACCCGCAAAAGTTATACATAGGTACAGAACATCGGCTACCTCTGTACTTCCTTCCTATATTTATATGACAGGCCGAGGAGAGGAAAGAAAGCGAAGGGGCATAATAAAATCGCCTTTCGCAAAGGAGCCATGAAGTAGAAAGAAGTAACCATAAAATATCCAATAGGGTTCTATATTTCCCCAATTTTACGGCCATAACGACGACATACCTTCCTAAGCCGTTTGGTTTTTCTCTGGACATAATAATAGACTATGGACAGATCAGTTTATAGAAGCGCCGTTAAAAACCCATTATTCAGTAGACTATTCCATACAATTCCATTGAAATAAGGAGCACGAGCAAGTATAATGTTTAAAAGATGTCTGGTATTCTAGTAGTACTGAACTATATGCTAGTCTGCTCCCAAATAGATTGGATTTTCATTTCAAAAGCAAAATGGAAACGGGAAAGGGTAAAAGGTGAGCAACTTGCCTTTAAAAGAAGCTTAGAAGACTTAAATTGCACAAAAACTATTATTGGCTATTATTCTCACGAGCTAATGCCACTTACTTGAGCGCATAAAGTTAAGTGCACAGATTTACAGTATAATAATGAGTAAGTAACTAAAGTAGTAATAATAAAGGTAGGAGCATTTTAATAAAGACGAACAGTTACTAAAAAGTGCTTCAAGAGGTACTATATTTTAGGGGCAGCAAGTTAATATTACCAAAATATTATCTTGGAGTTGGGCCACAGCAGCAGCATTTGTTTTTTCTTCAGCTTTCTTTTCCTTAAGGGTTTTAAGAAAACCCCATTTACTTCCAGGGCCACCCCCACCCTCAATCATCCCTTCTTCATCTAAAGACATGGACATTTGAGCCGCTCTTTCTCTACTTTCATTCTCCAAAGCTGCAGCTTGTTCCTTAGAGATTATTTGATTCTCAGATGTTTCACTTTCTCTTCTTTCTTTCACTTCTTCCTCACCTCCAAGTTTTTTCAATTCACCCATGGAAAATATATCCATGAATTTTCGAGAAATAGACATAGTGGCACTTTGAGTGGATTCTCGTCTGCTGGACTCGACTGGGGTCCCTGCCCCTGTACCAGGTTCTGTAGTACTTCCTAGTGGTGGACCCCCACTAGTTATACTTCCCATACCGGGATCATACATTTCTTCGTCTTGTTTTTCATCCCGGAAAGTATCTTCCTCTTCTTGTTCATCATGCTCATTTTGTTCATCTTGCTCATTTTGCTCGTCTTGTTCATATTGGCGTAGGTCCTCTTCCTCTTGATCATCTGCATGTAATTTCAAATGTTTTCGAATCATCTCTTCTTCTTCGGCAATTTGCATTTCATCTTCTTCAAAACTCTCTTGTGGAGTGTCTGGCCCACTGGTTTCTCCTGAGGATGTTCCACCTCGAGGTTTTTCTCCCAATTCTTCTTCGTCTTCATCTTTTCGCTCAGAATGCCAAACATTTTCGCCAATTGAAGAGGATGATGGAAGACTGATTGATGGGCGTTCCTCAGTATTATTATCTCGAGCTTGATCACCTCCACTGTAAAAAGCTGACTCTGAGCTTTTTACACTTGAAGAGTCTTGGTAATATAGTCCACCTTGTTGTGCTTGGTGCTGTTGTTGTTGCTGTTGTTGCTGCTGCTGTTGTTGTTTTTTACTAGATTCAATGGCCATTCCTATCCTAAGACCAATCTCTACTGGTGGTGGCTCGATCATAGATCCAAAGTCAATTGAACCTCGTCCGGAATCAGGCCTATCTCGATCTTTAATCTGATGTTCTGATTGCTTCCAAATGGTCGAGCATGATTCGGAATCTTGATCAACATCATAATCCTCATGAGAATTGGTTCTTCTTCGGGACACGTATCCAAGAGGCTCATCTACTAAAGATTCTTCTCTTTGGAGTTGCCTTTGTGATTTTGTAAGGGAAAGTCGTCTTTCCATTTGTGGATGTGATGGACTAATGTCCCCACTTATGGGTTCGGTGGTGGCTGGAGGAGCCAAGTTGCCTTCACTTGTCTCTCCCTCATGTGACGTTTTTATGAGAAGCTCTTGAAGAACTAAATTCATTCTTTCTCTCATATCCACCGTAGCTGCAGTAGGGGCAGATGGGTATTGACTAGGTGGATATGCACCCATAGCATTAACGTAGGTATATTGCTGAAATCTTAGTTGAGTTTGTGGAATGTTGGAAATAGAGGTTGGTTGGGATTCTATTACTGCCATTTGCTGCCTCTCTAATTCCTCTAACTTCCGTAATTCGTATTTGTACCATTCATCCTCGCTATCAATGCTTTCCTCTGTACTTTGTCTTCTTGAGGAAACACGAGAGCTACGGTAAGAATGAGTGCTTCGAGTGTCTTCCTCTTCGGATAATGTTCTCTGAGAAGGTAGATCCAATCGATTTTTAGACGAAAGGGATAACCTAGCTGTGCTCTCTGATGAGCTTCCCATATCCGACTCACCAAAGGATTTATTTGAAAGAGAGGATTGATGTTGCAAGCCAAACCTTTGTTGCTGTGAGTATTGTTGTTGTTGAGGTGAAGTACGGACTGTAGGAAATGATGGAAGTCCAGAGGGTGAGATTGAATGGGCTGAGTTGGGAGATACTGGAATTGGCATTGGTACAGACATTTCGCTTGAAATAAGAACAGAACCTCTTTGTGAAGTCATTTCTCCCGTCATGCCCTTTTCAGTTAAACCACTAGTAGTAGACAGATTTGAAATAAAAGCTGACTCTTCAGTCTCGACCCTTGTCATTGTCATAGCTGGTGCGACTGGTATGTTCCCTCGAGTTGGTCCTTCATTACCACCAACTCCAGCAGAAGCGATAGTCATAGACATAGGAGTTTCTGTCGTCATCGACATTGTTTCTGATGAAGTGAGAGTCAATTGACCATGAGTGGGTGCAATGTGGCTTGAAATTTGGTCTGCCTGCTGCTGCTGCCTTTGCTGCTGTGATTGCAAACCACCAAAGGTTGAACCTATTTGTTGAAAAATTTCAGTCTCGTCCAAATCTCTTGTCATTTTTTCATCAGGAGGGAATTCGCTTTTTTCTACATTCCTGGACTCATTCAAGTTGAACACTTGTTCATCACTTGGAACTGATCCAGCTTGTGCTTGTTCCTTCGATTTCATCATCATGAAAGACTGGCTGGGTTCCTCTTCAACCGATTGTGGGTAAAATTGAGCCTGGTAATTAATTGTGGTTTCATCTTCAACCAAAGTGGTTTCTGATTGAGGCTCGTCTGATGTGTCATTTTTCTGATTACTAATATAGGGTGGTGGGGGTCTTGGTGGTGGCAAGGAATCTGCTCTGGTAAGTTGTGGGTGCTGTTGTTGGGTCTGGGCCGGAAAACTTGACTGACGGTTATTAATGGATGTTCCATTAGTTCCGTTAGCAGCCTGCCTTTGTCGATACTTTCCAACAGCTCTGGAAGCTGCAAATTCCATCCCAGTTGTACCACCCATCCCAGGAAACTTAGAACCGTCTCCACTAGTAGGTGAAATTAATGGGCTGCCTTGTTGCTGCTTATCTAAATTTACAGAGCTTCTTCTACTCCCACTTCCACTACCACTACCATTCCCACCTTCCCCATGAGTACTTTGGCTTGGCTTTTTAGCTTCTCCTATTGTAGGGAAAAGTTCTTGGGCTAAATCTGGAAGACGATCTAATTCATTATCAGTCTCTGTCCCGGACCCTTCAGACATAGTCCTTCGAGTAGGTTTTACCTTAGGGAATAGACTTGATTCACTCAAGTCACTTTCTGAGGCTTCGTATGACCGACCACCTCGTGTAGTTGGGGGTTTACTTACACCCAAATATCTACCAGTTCTGGGGGAAGATGAGTCAAGAGCGGATTTGGGGCGATAATATCCTCCTCTATAATTTTGCTCTGATTCAGATGCTTCGGAATCTTCAGATTGGCTACTCCATTTCCTAGCTTTATGAACTAATGTAGCAATATTAGAGACAATGGACATAGAATGACGTTTCTTTTTTCTGACAGTACCAGCAGGGGTTGTTGTGGCAGATGAGCTAGAATATGGTTTTGGTTTTGGCTGTGGCTGATACTGCTTTTGAATATCTGGTTTCTCACTGTCAGATAATGAACGTGAACGTTCTTTCTTTGGCAATGTGATATGCAAATCCTGTTGAACCCATTTCCCAACAGAATTCATTGCGGATTTTAAACTCGAAGCTCGTTTCGGTTTACTCTTTTTGGTAAGCGATGAGCTGCCCGTAGGGGCTCCGACATCCAGGTTATCAGGAAGAGAGGCTGAAGCTGCATTACCACTAATGGAAACGTATCCAGCTCTAGATTGTAAGTATCCACCGCCTGTAGGTGGACCGTAATATTGCTCTCGTAAATCATAAGGGCCCGGTGTTGTTCCGGGGATTTGGGAACCGCTAATTGCACCATAATGGGCTTGATTTGTAGCCGCTACTGCTGCAGTATATTCATTTTCAACACCATACTTCTGCTGGTGTTGTAGCATTTGTATATGTTGTGGTGGTGGTGGAGGTTGGGGTTGCTGGGCATGATATGAAAAATTATTATCAACATATTTTGCCTCAGAAATGACCCCAGCTGGATGTAAGACGTTTTGTTGAACAACCATCTCATTTTGTGGACCTCTCATAGCATAGGTTGGCTGCTGTTGAGGATGTTGGTGTGGCTGCTGTTGTTCATGGTGATGATGGTGAGTATGTAAAGGCATTCGGGCTTCTTGTGGCCACTTCAATTCCCCAGGCTCAGTCACCGTATAAGAAGGATTCTCATAACAGGCATATTTATTTGAAGTGTAATAAGTTGTGGGGACTGAGGGAGCGTAGAAATTTTTCTCATTGTTGTACATGCCTCGACTTCTCATCTCTCTATCTAAGAATTCTCTTTCACGTTCTATTTCATAAGTGGATGGGGAATAATGATGTCTTCCTACTGGAGTAGGACGAATGTCATATGTAGAATAAGTCACTGATTGCGGGGCGGCATGTTTCACTCGAGTATGATAATGTGAAGACTCCCGATAACTGTAAACGCTGGAATCATCAGAGTCACTTCCAGGCAAATAGGAACGAGTTGATTTTGTACCCATATCACGACCATAGTAGCCCGACGTACTTCCAATTCCAGGAGTTCCACCAGCTCTGCTACTACATCTCTCAAGCGTATTCCATCGATTTCCTGCTTGAAACGGAGATGCACTCCCAGCTCCTGGCCCTCTGATCTCCATCAGTCCATCACCTCCAGGAGCTCCGGGTGAATGGTTCGTGTAACCAGAACTTTTATATAAACTGTCCAAACCTATTGTAGCTATAGATGATGAAGCGACTGAGGAACCAGTAATTAAGTCACGCTCTCTCTCTCTTTCTCGAGCTAATGCCATCGCTACCATGTCTTGTCTCTGAAAATCCATGTCACTTTTCACATCATACTGCGTTCCACTTAAACCGGGAGAAACCACACTAATATTTCTACTTGATCGTGGTGATAAATGATTGGATGCGGTTAAGTCCGGTGGAATTTCATTATCTTCACCATGTTTGAAGGAAAGGGAATCTCGCTGAGTGTCAAATTGCGACTGCTGCTGATGTTGTTCTACACCTGGAGGTATAGATCCTATTGTTACGTCTGGTAACCGCACATCAGACCCAGGAAGACCTCCGGCTACAATTTCAGTCTCTCTCTTAGTAGGAAATTCGGGATGATGATGATGGCTCGGTCGAGGACTAACTTGTCCTGGTATAGGACTAATGGGTTTTGGGGTTAAGGAGTGTATTGTGTGTAAATTACTCGATGCTGGTTGATATGCTGGTGGAGGAACATAAGTCGTACCAGTATTATTAGTTGCAAAACGGGAAGGGCTGGTGGGAGATTTTTCAATGCTTGACCAGTTACTCATTTCCGAAACTCCGGAATCGGATTTGGCATGCATTAATGAACCAATAGAGCCTTTAGATGGTCTTGGGGATTTTGGACTTGGTCTAATATTGATACTTTCCTGAACACCATCTCCTAAACTTGTATCTAGACCAGTTGGTGTTTTTCTCACGGATGGTGAGACAGATATGGACAAATCATTCATGGAAGAGTAATCGGGTATTGGGCTAGGAATGTTAACTCTAGTGGGCATTTGTAAAGCCGCAGCAGTTCCTTCTATTACAAGAGTATCGTGGGAATCCGGGTATCGATCTGTTGCCCCTGATGAAGCTTGGTCAGAAAAATACAACGATGTTCGTGGACTTACTCTTCTGGGACTTTTTGGACCGGACATGTAAGTAGAAACACCACCACCAACATTGCTTAGATGAGGAGATATTCTTGGACTTTCATGTCGAGGACTTCTGGCTGGGCTTGATATGCTAGCATTAACACCCTCATATGGACTGTAAACTCTTGGTGGAGCAGGACTTATAGAACGACCAGCGATATAACCATCCTGTCTTGTTCTATGTGTTGGGGATATACTTCTATCGACTATTTCACTAGTCGTTGAATACATATGGGGTGAAGTGGTTAACAAGATAGCACCATTGGCCCCTTGCGTTTGACCATAGGAAGTTGATGAGACAATACGACCAAGTGGGTCATAATTTGTACCAAGAAGGGCAGCATTAACTTCTTGATCTGTTGTAGGTTCACTTTCAGAATGCTGAGAGCTTTGGTGATATGGAGATGCCCTTCCAGACCCATCTCGTAAGGCCTCCCTTATAAGTAATTCTTGACCAAGAATGAATTCATTTAAAGAGGAAGTTTTTCTACTGCTAGGTGACATAGCTCTGGTACTCGATATGACACTACTACTTCGGTCCGAACCAATGTCCATAGGTACAGGACTAGAACTACTAGTGATAAAATTTGAGCATGTAAAGGAATAATCATTGGCTTCAGGCTTTGGACTGGAAGCAGATGTGGAACTCAGTCGATCTTTAATATCAGTATCTGTTGAATCAGAATCTGCGTATATAAGACGTAAAGATTCCTCAAGGGTACTTCTGGGTTTCCCTCTTTGTGACCTAGTTGTTGGCCTTACTCTCCTTTGTGGGGATTCATACAAGGATTTATTACCATTCCTGGTAAGAATCTCAGAAGAAGCAGTACTAATTAGGGGTTTAGCACTAGATGAAGGAGAGTCAACATGAACTTTTGACGGAGAAGTTTTGTGGTGATGATGATGTCGGTCCAGATTGTCTATTATGTCTTTCGTCTCTAACGAGCTAATTGCAGAAAGTTCCTCCAAGTCTTTTAAGTCTTTATCACTGACAGGAGGGGATCCTTGAGAACCACGGTAATCTTTATAGTCTAAAGCACTAAAAATTGCTCGAGAATCGTCTACTTCATCCCTTGTGTCCAATTTTCTTATTTTCCGATCAACTTCAAAACTATCTTCGTCTAAAGTATGACTACTTTCCCGTTTACTTTCACCTATCCTCTCACCACTTTTTCCCACTTCTTCAAAACTATCTTCGTTAAATAACAATCTTCCTCTTCCTTCAATGACATTACTACTACTACTACTGCCAGCACCACCACCAGCAGTAGCACTAGGCATTGTATTCGTTTTATCACCTTCAATAGAACCGTCTTTGATACTAGGTTCTGTTGCTCCCGGAGGAGAACTTGAACTCCCTTTATCTGTCATGTTATCCGGTTCCTCTTCCCAAATAAGAGAAAGTTCTTGTTCAGTACCGACAATATCAGCTTCTTCGTTTTCCTGATGAGCAAAATTTAAACTTCTATAAAACGCTTCATCAGGGGTTCTTGTTGTTCTGCCCCCGTGACCACCACCTTGAAAAGATGCTTGAGTCGAGTACCCATTTCCTCCACCACTACCACCACCACCATTATTTCCAGGACCTCGACCACTTGGCCCATTATTGCCCCCACCACCACCACCTCCACCTTTTTTGTCATCATTATCATCCTTTTTCTCTTCTAAAGCTTTTTCCTCGTCTTCCTTAGCTTGCTCCTCCATCATTTTGGCAATAATGCCCTGCTGCTGGGTTAGTAGGGCTTCCGCTTTTTCCATTCGATTCCACATTACAACATATTCCTGGGATAAAAGGTCTAGTGCCTTCCAAGCGTACCGTAGTTCCGTTTCCAGAACGGATAAACGTGTTCCTAATTTATCCATGTAATCTGACAGCACCCCATCCACATTTTCCAAAGAAGTTTCCTGACTTCCCACACCATTTGCAGAAGCTTCACTGGCAGTTGCACCAGTATCCGGTGTCATTGTACTGATTGCACCACCGTTATTAGCTCTTGCGGACATCACATTATTTTCTATCTTATTACCCGACTCTGCCACCGATTCCATATGAACATCATCCCCAGCATCCACTCTCATTTCCCGACCTTCTGATTTACTTAAGTCCATTTTCTAGAGTTGTATAACAATTTACTTAATTTATTGGACTTTTTTTGGTTGAAGTACTTCTACAGTACCTTAAGTACTAATGAAATGAAGCGTTAAAATAATGCTTCACTTCCATCACGTTGAGACGATATTGCAAGTTTAGCAAAAATACGTTGCTTTATTATAACAAAGACGACCAGCAAGAAGGGAAAGAGTGGTAGCAGGTTTGCACAACGCTTTTCCTTCTGAGAGCTGATTTACGACGTTTTGGCAATATTTGTACAAACTGTGTTGTCGGTGGTGGTACCCTTGTTTCCATTTTGTAAATCTCCAGATATAATTTTGAGACCTTTCACCACCATCCATTTCGAGTCTTCAGAATGAAACTCACTTCTGTATTCTGTTTTCTAACCCAATCGATTTCTCTTTGACACAGCTTCTCCACAAGCTAT
>JAQGBU010002202.1:0-10258 GCA_034698605.1 Isotoma decorata | reverse complement strand
AAGGAAACGAGTCACAAGATGATGATCAGGTTCGTGTTATCCTGCTGGACCAGAGAAATACTGAGGATGTAGTGTACAGAGTAGAAAAAGGTGATGGGTGAACAGTTATTCATTAAAATCGTAATGAAACGTGGACTATGAAATTGTATTTGCGTGAAAATAATTTTGATGTTATCATCTGCATTAGGAACAATCTTGCAATTCAGACTTGGTCCATCCCTTCATGGTCAGAAGACAGATTTATTTACCAACCATCCTCTGAAAACTTCCGACAATTTTATTCGGGCTTCGTATCGTCAAGTAAGCTGGATTGCTGATAGGCAAAATGAGGAAACATTTGCAAACTTGAAAGTTACAATTGCTGGAAGTTTCCAATTCTATTGTACAAAAAATTCGTAAGTTTTTTTATTGATTTTATATGTCCTTTAAATATATAAATCTCAAAAATGACTACTAACATTTCTTTCAGAGAGAAAGTTGGAAGAGGTTACTTTCTTGTTGATCCCGTGCTAGAAACAGGACGAGAAAATAAGGTTTTGAAATTAGACTCGGTATGCTGTCAAACAGTGTTTCCGAAATCTTTGGGAAATCTGAATGACTGGAAAGGAAGGCTTGAAGTTTCTTACCGATCAGGATACAATATGATTCATTTTACTCCCATTCAGGTATGTTTTTGTGTCAACTTTCGTTAACTTTTATGAGTTTACATAATTTTGAAAATTTGAACTTTTAGGAACTTGGAGCATCCAATTCATCATATTCACTAGCTAATCAGTTGGCTTTAAACCCAATTTTTGGAAAAGCTAGTTTCGATGATGTCAATAAGATCGTGAATGATATGAAAAATGATTGGAATGTACGAAAAATACTTGAATTGCTTAAAATATTTTTTATAATAAGAATAGTTGATTTCGATGATTTTTGCTCAACAGGTTCTATCTATATGCGATGTTGTTTTTAATCACACTGCCAATGAAACTCCATGGCTTAAAACGAATCCAGAATGTGGGTACAATCTCGTGAATAGTCCACATCTTCGACCTGCTTATCTTCTAGATTGTCTTTTGGTGCAGCTGAGTTACGATATCTCGTTAGAAAAGTATGTTGACAGGGGTCTACCTTCAAAAGTTCGTTCTGAAGACCATCTCAGTGTATGTGCCTATTTTTTCCACAATGTATCACTTAATTTTTATGAAAAATCTAAGCTAAAATGATAATGTTTCTTGTTTACGTAGATCATTAGAACTATCTTGAAAAATGAATTGGTGCCAAGTCTGAAGCTGGAGGAATGCTATGCTATTAATGTGGATGAATTAGTAGATGAATTCAGTAAACTACTACAGAAAACTTCGCCTGCCATTGGCCAATCATCTGAAGATGAATCTAAAATTGTCATTATTCAAGACAAAGAATATCGTCGATTGAAATCCAAAGTAGATTTAGAACTTGCTTTGAAGATCTACAATCGAAAATGGTTAGACCTGTTTTGTACCCCTAGTTATTGGTTTATTATAAATTTTAGTTTGTGATTTACAACTACGAGTACTATTTTAAATTACTTGGGTGTATGCAGGCACGATGAAGATGAAAGTGCAGTAAAAAACAGAGCAGTGAATTCATTTCGGCAGAAGCTCTACCAATTAAATGAAGGAATACGCCATGTTACTAGCAACCATCTTAATAATGCTGTTGAAAATGTTATTTCTGGTATACGATATGAAAGGATTCAAGGAGATGGGCCTAAGTTACCTCAGGTTACGGATAAAAACCCTCTAATTCATAGGTAAGATCATAACTGAATTCAATTTTTTTTCGTGTATAAAAATTGTTTTAAAATGTGTCATGATTTTTCTCTCCTCTTAAGATATTTTGAGAAAATTGGACTACCTAAACGGGAAGAATTAGCCGAAGAAGAAAAGCTAACTTATAGTGATAAATCTCGATTCGTTCTTGCTCATAATGGATGGGTTATGAATGATGATCCACTTAAAAACTTCGCCGAATTTGGCTCCAACGTCTATTTGCGCAGAGAATTGATTGCTTGGTCTGACAGTGTTAAACTGAGGTGTTAATTTTTTTGCGTTAACCATCTGTATACATATTTTAATTCAGTAAATTTGATAGCTAATTTTCAATTTACTCGAAGGTATGGGTCAGATCCATCGAACTGTGCTTTCTTGTGGGACTTAATGAAAAAATATGTAGAGACGACTGCTGGAATATTTCATGGACTACGTCTGGATAACTGTCATTCTACGCCAATACATGTTGCAGAATTTTTACTTGATGCTGCCAGAAAAGTCCGGCCAGATTTATATGTTGTAGCCGAGCTCTTTACCAACTCGGACAGAACTGATAATATTTTTGTTAACCGATTGGGCATCACTTCTTTGATACGAGGCATGCTGAAATATTTTGAAACACATCATACTTATAGGGACTTAGTAGATCTAGTTTCTCATGTTTTATTTCATTTCATCCACCTGTGTAGAAGCAATGTCTGCATGGGACTCTCATGAAGAAGGTCGTCTTGTGTACCGCTACGGTGGTCTTCCAGTTGGAGCATTTAAGCAGGAGTCTGTGCGTCCCTTAGTGCCATCAATAGCTCATGCTCTTTTTATGGATATTACTCACGACAATCCAAGGTAAAATGCTTATTTGAAGTTTTGAATATTTTTATTTTAGTTTTTAACGAAAACTTGCAACCAATGTTGATTTTTTAGTCCTATCGAGAAAAGAAGCATATACGATATACTTCCAAGTGCAAGTCTAGTAGCAATGGCTAGTTGTGCATCAGGGTCTAATCGTGGGTTGGATGAGCTTGTCCCTCATCACGTAAGATGCAAAATTTTGTTGTATCGATAAAAATATGCTTTTCATGTATCAAAATGTATGCTTTAGGATCTCTCTAACGTTTTTGTTTAGATTCATGTCGTCACTGAATCTCGCTTTTATTCAAGTTGGTCAGATTTCCAGGTGACAAAACCTGGGTTCGTGGACATTACAAGTGGAATTATAAAAGCCAAGGAAGTAATAAATAAGTTACACGCAAAGTTAGGAGAAGAAGGTTTTACTGAGGTAACTAACTGTATTTTTAGCTTTATCGTGCGTCAAAAAACGTACCATATAAACTATTAAATATAATTAATTTTGTCATATATGTTTTTTGTATTCTCAAAGGTGTACGTTGATCAAATGGACCCTGATATTGTTTCAGTGACAAGGCATCACCCTGAAACTCATGTCAGGATTGTTTTAGTGGCCTACACTGCATTTGCAAATCCAGATCTTTATTTTAACCGAAATGGTGGGATTAAAGACCTTATATTCGAAGGATCATTAGAGGATATTGTTTTTGAAGCCCGATTACAACCTAAAAACCGGTATGATGTACTCTAAGTACATGTTTTAAATAACAATACTTAAGTGCAATGCTCAACTGTGTTTTTCAGGTCTGAAGGAAACTTCCCAAAACCATCAGGTTTTGAAAAAGACAGTAAATTCATTAATCCTTTGACAACTTACGAGTGTGAAATTCGGGAAGCTATACCTATTGCAAAGTCGCAATTGGTTCGGATTGATGGAAATGCTGTTAAGTTCGTAAATTTTCAGCCTGGTTCTGTTATTGCGTTAAGGTAAGAGATGTTTATTTATTTATTTAATTGGTTTGATGAATTTTGTAGATTTCATTTAAAACTAATTCGCCGTTGATAACCTTTCTAGAATAAGCCCTCCATCAAACATAAATCAAGCCATCACTTCCCTCGGACGTTTACTATCTAAGCCACAGTTGGCTGAATTTATCGATCCTATGAGTTTAACGGACCTAAACCACGTCTTGTACCGTTGTGAAGAAGAAGAGCGCGATGAGTCTGGCTGTGGGTCATATAATATCCCAAATTTTGGCAGCTTTGTTTATTGTGGTTTGCAAGGTATTAGCAGCGTCTTGGCTGAAGTTCGTTTGAAGAATGATACCGGTCATCCAATTTGTAATAATTTGAGAGCTGGAAACTGGTTGATTGGTAAGGAAACTCATTTATGACCAATGCTGCAGAAGGACCAATTTTTTTATAATCGATTTGTTGTAGAGTACATCGCTGCGCGGCTTAAAAGAAATGAGGGAACAAAAAATCTCGGAATTTTTGTACAGAAATGTTGTGAATGCATCAATGAATTTCCTCGATATCTTGTACCATTATACTTTGATATCTTCCTTCGTCGCATTTACATGTATTGTCTTCAAGCTGCATGGAATAAAATGTCCAAGTGAGTTCTCCTTTGTGAACTAGCTTTATTACTTAAAAAACGATTCCCTTTTTTAAAGTTTTGAATTGTGCTTAGATTCATTCAGGATTCGTCTTCGTTTACGAAGGCTTTGGCTCTTGGATCGGTTCAGTGCTGTGGAATAAGTCAGTCTGGACCACTTCCATTTTTGTCCCCAAATTTGGCAGAACCAAAACCAAAGATCTTGAAAATTAATGGGTCAGATGTCCAAGATTGCGGGTCTTTATGCGCTGGTATGTAATTAAAACTAATATCCAACAATACATTGCGCATTTCGTACTTATGATTCAAAAATGTAAATGTTTATTCAAATCAGGTCTAACTCATTTTTCTACTGGCTACATGAGAAACTGGGGAAGGGACACCTTTATATCTTTGCCTGGACTACTGGTGGTTACTGGCCGTTACGAAGATGCACGGTAACAAAAACAACAAAAGTTTTCTCCGATTTTTAAACTGGAAAATTGAATTAATCTAAATATAATTTTTTATTGTGAAGGTACCATATCCTAGGGTATGCTTCTGTCCTTCGTCATGGACTTATTCCAAACTTATTAGATCGAGGAATAAACTCAAGATACAATTGTAGAGATGCTACTTGGTTTTGGCTGCAGGCTATTAAAGTTTATGTAGAAACCGTTCCATATGGAGAAGCAATTTTGAAGGATCGAGTTTCCCGAATGTGGCCTAATGATTTTGGAGATGCTGTGCTGGATCATTCTGTTGTGAGAAATCATAACTTTTATTTAAGTTTTCTGGCATGTATGTAACAATTTTTGTACTATTCTTAAGGAGCAATGTCTCGAAGACGTCATGCAAGAGTCCCTAGAAAAGCATTTCCAGGGCATAAACTTTAGAGAGAGAAATGCTGGAAAACAAATCGATGCTCACATGGGAGATTTAGGATTTAATGTTGTTGCTGGAGTAGATTTGGATACAGGTAATTTTTAACAGAATCGCATTTTATCCAAAAGCTTCATTGTATTGATTATGAAATGTGATTAAAGGTTTTATCTACGGCGGAAACCCATCCAATTGTGGGACATGGATGGATAAAATGGGTAGCAGCGAAAAAGCTGGAAACAAAGGAATCCCCGCAACTCCAAGGGATGGTTCAGCTGTTGAACTAGTCGGATTGTCTGCCAGCGTTCTAAAGTTTTTATCAGAGATGTATAAAGCTGGAAAGTACCGATACAGTTCAGTTGAAAGAACAGAATCAGGTATGGATTTCCATAAAGGAATATTGAATTTCCATCTTCAATGTGAATGTGAGTAGTATAAAATTGTTTTTTGTTTTCATAGGAAAAGTGGTAAGATGGACATTTTCTGAATGGTACGAAAAAATAAAGACAAATTTTGAGGACAAGTTTTGGATACCAGAAAATCCAGGACAGCGACTGGACTCTAACGAGAATCTTATACATCGACGAGGAATATACAAAGACTCGTATGGAGCTTCAGCTCGCTACTGCGATTATCAATTACGACCCAACTTTTTAGTTGCAATGACGGTAGCTCCGGAAATATTTGTGGAAAAGAATGCGTTTGTAGCACTTGAACGGTGCCGATCGATTCTACTATCTGAGCTTGGTATGAGGACATTAGATCCATCTGATTGGAACTACAATGGAAATTACGACAACAGTAATGATTCAGCAGATCGAAAACTTGCCCATGGGTTTAATTATCATAATGGACCGGTAAGATATTGGTGAAAAGTATTTAAACTGATTAAACTAAGGTTAACCTTCAAAGAATCGAAGAAATCATACTTGCTTATTTTATAAATTAAAAGGAATGGTTGTGGCCAGTTGGATTTTACTTGAGAGCATACCTGAAATTCGCCTCAAAATTAGGGAAGAAAGACGAGATTTTGCAACATATTCGCCAGGTTTTATCAAAGCATTGGAATTATATTCAAATTTCTCCTTGGAAAGGGCTGCCCGAGTTAACAAATAAGGATGGGGCTGAATGTTGGGGAAGTTGTCGTACTCAGGCCTGGAGTATGGCTACATTATTAGAGGTACGTAATCTGCATGAAAGTTATGAGTGAATTTCATGAAGTAAGAGTTTTCACATATGATTGCGTTCTTCTTTTTCAAGGTGCTTAAAGACTTGGATGATGTAAATCCTTTAAAGAATTGACGATTTTCGGACCATTCCATCTGCACAAATCTGTTCTTCTTATCTTCTTCTTGGAGCACCACTTTCATGATGTTTCCAAGGGATGGTCCAGTTCAGCAAAACAATAATTCACATATAAGTAGCACCTACGGTAGTTATGAAGAGCATGTGCCAACTAGTTGTACAAATAGAAATATTTTTAGAAAATCGGCGTTAAATACACTGCATTTATATGGTTACTTAAGCAGAAATATAAATACTCAACAGAGCTTGACTCAATCTCTGAGGCTACCTTTGCTGACCCAAAGAAAACCAAAGGATGCACTAACAAGGTACGATGAGAAAAAATATAATCTTGGAAATGACTCTGAAAATGAAACTGAAATTTTGTTGGGACGTAGTCGAATTCAACCCTTCTCTCCTTCGAGACAGGATTATAGTAAACCTGACAGAAGTCAATTAATGCAATATTTTGATTTTGAAAGTAAACCCGGATCAAAGGCAAAGGGCGTAGACAACAAAAAAAAACTAATCTTAATTTTAAGTGCAATATTTTTCGTCTTATTAGCCACTATTATAGGAATGACAGTTTATTTATGTGTCCAATTTATTCTGTAAGTGTGGGATTTGCCAACTCGACCTTTAAGATAATTTTTGCCATGGGCTACTAGTGTAGTTTTTACTAAATTAATCAATACGATAAATTTTTAATACATATTGTAAACACTATTAATACCCATTTATGTAAGTATTTTAATCAAAGAAATGTTGTAGTAGTTTCTATCCAATATGAAACAAAACTATAGCTCCTCACGTTTATCACTTGGAATGTGTACCATTTTCTTCAATTTATTCAACTGGGTATAGAGTTCTTCTCGTTTATCCATGTAGAAAAACCCGTAATTATCACCGTCGTATTCTATAGCTTTAATCTATAATTTAAAAAAAGTGTCATATTAGTAATTAGTATTGAAATTGAATCAATAAAAAAATGTGGGAATAAATAACATCAAAAATTCTCAAATGTATTCAGACCGTCTCTTCAAGTCCCTGAAGTTTCGATATTATAAAAATTGTTTTCTTATTCAGCTCTGGTATGAATCCCTGCAGTAAATTCTTTGAGACTGGATCCACTTCCAGTCCATTCATTGCGTCCTGTAATGCTGATTCGGTTAAAATATAATTTCAAAATTAATAGAGAAATTACAATAATGTTGTAATTGTAATCTACAAGAAGTCTGTTAGATTTTAGCATTGGTAGCAGAATAATTAAGAAGTACCTCGAATTTCTTGACTAGTTTGCTTCGGTCTATTTATCGGAAAGATGAATGCAATATCGTTAAAATTGGCTTCGGCTGAAACAAGGCGTATGCAAAAGAATGAACTAGCAATTACACCATGATAGGTTTGGAGTATTCGTAAATCGAATCAACGTACCAAAGTCATCACTTTTCTTGTGAGTTTTCATAAGCTGCCCGACTTGTTTTTCCTTTTGTAAAAGTACAAAATGCGAGTCCCCCTCAGGATATAAGCTAATTCCAATTGTTTCTTGAATCGTCTTAGCAGATTTAAAAACTTTTAGTTGGACTTTAGCATACTCGGTTAAATCTTCCATTAATACGTCCCAATGATCTTGCATTCTTTTTACGGCCTTCATATTCTAAATAGTATGAATTTCTTAATGTTTTAATTTTTAATTAACCATTTTTGGAGAAACAAATTGAAGTACTGTTGTATTAACCTGTGCCATTGGTTCTGTAGAAACAATTCGGAAGTTTTTATCTTCAGGTCCATAATTCCACTCTAGTCGTTTTTGAATTTCTTGAAGTTCACCTCGTACCTCAAGCTTATCAATTACCCTATTATCCTCTATTTGCTCATTCAAGTTTCTTTCAACTCTGTCTAAATCCTCGGATATTTTAATCATTTCTTCTGGAGCTAACCTAATTCTTGCGGGCCGAAAAATACCTTCATCTCTTGCTAATTCATAGTACTTTTCAACCATCTCCACCTGAAATACATTCAGTACATTATTTTTGTTATTTCTAACATGTATTAAAAGTTTAAGCATTTATAATTTCGCTACATTGCAATGGGGTTGTAAATAAAGGGAGTTCTAATTCGAGTTTTATGGAGGTCTTTATTACAATGTGGATTCATTTTATTTCTTTATTTATCGACTACCATTTAACTCAAATCCCCTTAAATAAATTTTGTAATGTTCTTCAGCTTCCGATTTCATTTCATCAGGTTTTCAGGTTATACTTATAAATTTAAACTCACAACGTAGGTAGTTTTAAAAAGATATTAGATATTAGAGAAAGAAAAAGATGTAAAATAGGGTTTGATGAGCATTGAATTAACTTCCCATTAAGGGTTTCCCTTCTCCATAAATGAGATAAGCATTCTTACCCTTTCTGCCAAATTCATAGACTGATTGTAATACTCAATCACATTCCGAAGGGCTTCAACCATATCTGGGGGTAACGCAGCCGATACCTCATTAGAATTCAGAGACAACTGACAGTAAATTACGATTAGCATCAACCACATGAATTTAACAACTCCTACTGGAGAGCCTGACAAATTAATGAACGTGAATCGGAGTTTGTGATTTTGGTGCGGTTGGGACGGTCGCCTTTTTATGTACATTTTGTTAAAATTTAAAATTGATAAATTTATATTGTTTCCGTTAAAGCCAGCTATCTGAAATATCTATTAAGTAAGTTTGAACATCAGAGTAAGTAATTATTGTAAATTATGATCCAAAAAAGGATTTTAAATGACTTTCGTTTCAAGACACGCTAACACTCTGACACTGACATAAATTTTTTATAAAGGATTTTCATTAGTCTTACTACATCTAACTGGGTTTATGTATCAGTTTTTGTTTCTAACCACTTTCGTCACGGTTTGTCTTTGGAACGCTGGAAATACTCTCCGGGAAATCTATTGAAAACCATAATAATATTGTAAGGTTAACTTTAAGTGAGTTGTAAAATACGAGCAGGGATTTTTATGGGAGAACATGAATATAGATGGAAGATCTCGAAGAACACCATCAGCTTTTCTTATTTTTTGTTTTTGGTTTGAGTTTTTGGCTTTTGGAACCCTTAGAACAATTGTTTGATGACAGCCAAAGAATGGGTACCTGCTCAAATTCGGAATTCGGTCGAAGGATATAGGGCAAGGTGAGAAATTCGGGTTTCGGATTGCAAAAAACTTACTGTTTCTTGCATGCAATTACATTATAACATCATAACAATTTATAGCCCTCCTTATCTATTTGGCCATTCATACAAGTTATAGCCCCCCCTCCCTGACCCATCGCTCATACGGGTTTTGATTGCTGGTAACTCGGAAGTCGGAAGGGTTCACATTTCACATGGAAAAAATGTAATTTATAAATTATCGCATTTTGAACATTTAGTAGAAGTTGCTACCAAACAAAATAATGTAAAGGCGTCCCAAACTTTCCCTTAATGTAACAGTATCAACTACCAACCAGCATTTGTAGTAGTATATAAAAAGAGCAAGCAATATTACATTTTTGAATGGATAAATCGACTGCTAACGCCTTTTGACGATGCGTATTAGAATAGAAATCATATCAAGCATAAAACAAGCCATAAGCCATATTATATGATAAAGATAATTATTATTAGGCAAAATATTACGAAATTCTGATCCAATTGAATAATCTACATTGAAACATTAAATCAAGAGAATGCTTTATATATATTTTACACAGTACTTTCATTACCTTCACTGGCTACCATTAAATAATAATGTTTGCATTAAAAGGGAAGGTGAGATTTGAGATTAGGTGAAGGGAGATAATACAAGATAG
>JAQGBU010002201.1:0-10260 GCA_034698605.1 Isotoma decorata | reverse complement strand
GATACAATTATTTCATTTCTAGCTTCTGCATATTGTTTTATTGAGTGCCTTAAATACGTAACCCCAATTGCTCTTAAATCCCAATCAAAGTGAATCTATTCAAAGGATCAAATATTAAAAAATCGTATTATAAAAAGCCTGCGGACTCTCTCTCTTTTTCTCTACCTGTCCAGCCTTCTACTTTTGAACGGAACCACGTAGAGAAACATAACGCATACCATTCCAAAGGAAATAAAGTCCAATTAACAGAATCAGATATTTTAAAACACCAATTTGACCTACATAGCGGTCAAAGGTCAAAGTTTTAAAAAATATTTCAAAATTAGACTTGAAGCTATCTTGTACTATACCAATCGATTCGTCTTGACGAGACGATTCGATTGGGTACCGAATTTGGATGCATGACTAAGGAATTTTGAACAGTTGAACGTTCAAAATAACAGTCGAAAGAGAAAAACCGTTACAACACAAGTTAGATGTATCGAAACTCTGACTTGGCCTAAGCGTTCAAAGGTCAAAAGGCATTTTTAGCATGAAGCGATGCTGTACTATGGGAATCATATAATCCACAGCAGTCTTTGTGTGTTGTGCATAGATGTGGTGGTAGCGGTGATCGTTTTTACAGGGATCTTCTAAGAAACTTTGACCTATGACCTCTTCTATTGCCAGTCGAAAGACTGGCTTAAAAAAAACTAGTTATTAATAATTTTCCCAGCTCGCAGGCACAACTTTTACCAGTTAAATGAGATTGTTCAGTACCAAAAATAGAACGTTTAAAAAATACCTTTGTAGCTAATGAATAACGATGAATGGTAAGATTTGGGTTGTCCAAGTTTGGAACAATATAACCTCGATATGTGCTGAATCTCAACCCTCGCTTTTGTGTCACGTCCAATTTGAATAGTCCTGTAGAATATTAAGCATGTATATTCCAATATTATATATTGTTTTCGATATCACGAGCCCCGGGCTTTTAAAAGATTTTTTAAAAGTTGGCTTTATTTTTGGATGTAAGCTTAACAGGATCACCTTCTTTTTGTTCAGCGTTTGGATCTGCTTGAACATTTTTGTGTAATTCCCGACCTGCTTGAAGCCATTCGTCTATTGAAGGTGAATAAGGTACTTTGTCTATGTTCATAGGTCCACCAACTCCATGATAAGCTGTTTAGTTGGAAACAAAACCCATGTTAAACATACTGTAACTCTCCATTTAGAACCCCATTGGGGGCTATTGCTTCCATTAAATTATTAAAGCCAGTTTAGCTTGAGGAGCTATAGGCTAACATTGTTGTATTCCGGGTGGGGTTCTAAACCAATTTCTAATGTACACAACGATACGTAAAGGCAGTAGGAATAAACCATTGCAACGGATTTATACAAGTATCGGAGATGGATTTGAAGTCAAAGAACCCTTCCCTTGAGTCCAGAGAGTCGGAATATGCAATAGTCTCAATTCGCCCCAACCACACTCCTTGGTGTGACCTTTGACCCTTTCGGTCAAATGTGCACTTTGATTAATAGTACTCATGACTGAAAACAGAATTGAGAAATATTGATTCTGTACGAAGTTATAAGAGTTTTACTGTTATTGCTATAGAGGGTGGAGCCAAGGGGGTGCGGCTGATTTGGCTCAAAGTTACTAAGAACCTCTCCATTGCCTCCAGAGAGTCCAAATATGCAACCGTCTCAATTCGCCCCAACCACACCCCCTTAGTGTGACCTTTGACCCTTTGGGTCAAATGTGCTCTTTGATTAATAGTACTCATAACTGAAAACAGAATTGAGAAATATTGATTCTGTGCGAAGTTATACGAGTTTTACTGTTATTGCTATAGAGGGTGGAGCCAAGGGGGTGTGGCCGATTTGACCCAAAATCATTCAATGGGTAGCTATAGACGCTAGAAACATATGTCTGAAAACAGAATTTGAAAAAGTTAATTCTGTCAAAAGTTAGAGCGTTGACAGATGGACGGATCGACGGATCTACGGACGACACTACCATTCGCATAAAGTATCTCCGATACTTAATAAGTAAAGTTGAACGAGGGCCCAAAAGGCATTTTTAAGTTTAAAACATTCATGAAGAGGTTGAACTCTGGATAGAAACAGCTGAGCAAATAATAAGACACAAAATGGCAGTGGGGGGTTTATAAAATCTAAACTCAAAGTAAACTCAAAGTGACTTACTGGGGTTAGGCCAGTGTCCATGATAATCTTCAAATCTCTTAAAAAATTTCAATACATTTTGATAAGTCCAGCGATCGTCTCCCGTCAAATTAGCCCAACTGTCAAAATCTTTAGGATTTCCTCTCATGTAGATCATTAAGTTTGCATTACTGCAACCACCTAATGCTTTTCCCCTTGGCCACAATAAGCGTCCCTTAAAAACGAATAATTTATCAAGTTAAAGCACTTACAAATATATTTGAGACTACAGTTTTAATTTTCAATCAAAATAGACATCGTCACCCCTCCACACTCTCATAAAAATTGAAATGCGTTGTTCCTTACGTAAATGCATGCTAAGTTTTTAGAAAAAGTAAGCCAACCCCAAGGAACACGATTTCACTCTTATTATTCCTTTTTTAGTTTAAGTTTTTGGTTTTTTTACAATTTAAGTGAAATAAATCCATTCACACCTTATTTGCAATACCGAAGCCACAATTGACCAAGGGTTCAGTCTTGTATTGCCAGTCTATCAAAGGTTGATTCAAAAGTCCTCCAGCTGCTACAGGAATATAGGTCAAGGGGTGTGGGTCACCTCCTGCTTCAAGAAGCAACACTTTCCAGTTTTTGGATAATCTTGCAGCAATCACAGCCCCTGCCGAGCCTCCTCCCACTTCATCAATTTTTCAATTTTTTAACATTGTCAGCTTTAAAAAATCCATAAAAAATTTGTAATGAACTGAAAAAATTCTTGCTTACCGACAATAAAGTCATAAGTAGGAATTTGAACGTTTAAGGAACTTGTTGAGATGAGTGAATTTGCAGACATAAGAAGATAATCCGTGTAGGACATTAATACTGCTATTTTAATGACTAGTGCGGGTAAACTTGCTATTCCAACTGATGCGATTATAATATTCAGAGGTGAAGGGATTCTTTGAAATATTGTACGAAATATTTGAATATTGTTTAGCAAAAAATACATTTTTAACAATTTACAACCAAATTAATTTACAAACTGAACAACGATCTTGTAGTTTGGAGAACTGTTTAACAATGCTAGCAAAGCTACAATGGAATAATGAAATGGAAAAGCTTGGTTCTCAGAAATTATTTGATAAAAGGAATATTTCTTCCCTGATATTCATGAGCTACAAAAAATAGTAAATACAAGAACTAAATGTAATACAAAAAATGATAGAATTAATTAAATAAGTTGTTTCTTCGCAGTCTTAGATTCATTTTATAACGTTAAGTAAAAGCTCCAGCTAAGTGTTTTTGTTGCATAGTTGATGAAACAACTTTTTTTTTGATAGAATGGCATAAACATAGAGGGAATTTTGTTGTTAAGTGTTGCAAATTGTATAAAACAAATCTCATAATAGTGAAGAAGAGTTATTAGTATGTATTTGCAATTAAATAACGTAAGTTTGTAACAAAAGTAATATGCATCTTCTGTAACTTCTGATGTATGCTCGATATTAATATTTTTTGCTTCAGAAAAGGCTATTTATGCAGTTCAGCAACTTTTTTAACTTTTTGTTTTTTCATGTTTACATCAGCTTTACTTTGTTTTTAGCATTTGATTATTTTTCATGTAACTTCCTCGTCTACTGCTGAAAAGTAAACACGTGTTCATTTTTATGTCTAAGTTTCAGTCTTATTAAGTGTTCTTGTGTATCAGGTTTTTTATTCCTGAGATGCAGTATTTTTTTAGTACGGGGAACTTCCTTGTAACAATGAATAACAAGACTGATAATTTTAAAACTTCAATTAAAATCCGGGACACTTGTCTGAAACTGGGACGAATGGTCACCCTAACACTAACTCACGAATTCGGTCATTAGTGACATTCCATTGTAAGACAGCTTCACCAGAAACTGCTTACTGTGTCATAACGCACATACTGCAGGCGTTTTTAGAAATTTTCAAGCAATTCTTTTAAACAATATAGTATTTTGGGTTTTACTTGTGACATGTATGGATGGTATTGTCAATGTTGGCAAACCATAGCACTTTTTTCGGGTTGGGTGGTATTTTCTCGCCTATAAGTAGATAAATATAAATCTTAAACCCAGGAACACAGAATTAATTAAACAATAAGTTTGGCATTCGCTTTGAAAATGGATTTTACCTTTTTTCATTAAACCTTACTTAAATGCAATCACAATAAAGAACATAGACGTTTTTACATAATTCGATAGAAGATTTATTTTTCTCTATTAATTATTATTGCCCACAAAGGCCTTTTTCCATCTTGTGCCTGCAGCAAAAGACTTACCTCGAAACTTTTCCTCGATGAAGCTACTTACCCCTCAAATCCTTTTAACTTCTGGGGAAAATATTAATTAAGCAAAAAAAATGTAGGAGAAAAATTTGAAAAAGATCATTTACTCTTTCTCCTCTAACAAATAGGTAAAATACTAAACCATGCAAATCTTTTTAAAACAATGATTCTTGTCGAATGGAATTAGAAAGAAGTTCTCAAATGATTCCATAATTAATAGACATCCAAATCGCTGGTCGGACCACTGAAGGAAAATAGCGTCTTTAAAAGCACAAGAATTATCTTCTACATTCACACAATTTTTTTCAACACAATTTGTAGCCGTTCCTAAAGTGTACTCTTCTTCTGTCTGCACTTATATTCAAAAGCATTTAAAATGCTAGGAAAAATACACTCTATGGATGGTTGACATTAGGACAGTGAAGTTATTCAAATACTAAAAAGTGATGCCCTGATAAACCACCCGGGCTGGAAAAGTAATTTCCATAATGAATTTCTTCTGAGCTTTAAGGGGGACGGACGTATTAAATAAGAAGTTTTCAATATTTTGTGAAATAAGGGGTTTAGTTCAAGTTGAAGTATTATTTTTTTCCCCAGTAACTTCTTGAATTATTACCTTTGCCTCAAACAACTTCCAGTAGATTTCATCAAAATTCAAGTATTTACCAAGTGGCTTGATAAAAACATTTAAAAATTTCCTTTAAAATTTAAGTCCAACGAAGTAAACATTTTGATTCACTTCAGCACTACAAAAAGAAAGCAGTAAGCTTCTATCTTTATGAGATTTTAAATAAAAATAAGATGGGATATACTTTAGCTTCTCATATTTCATGTGGAACGTGGATATGGAGCTTTTGTCTGTAGGTCTGCTAATCAGAGAAAACTTTAGATTCACCGTATTGTCTTGGTTAAACGTTGCACTTTGCGGTTACACTTCTTACACCTAAAGGCAAAGGGGCCCTAAAACCATACATAATAAATTGGTAACAGTACAAAATTTTATGTTAGGCTTCAGGGCACAATCACAATTTACCCCTTTTCTTTCTTACATTTCCTTACTGGAAAAAGTCAAGGAACTGAGAATTTGAACCACTTCATCCGAGCTCAGAATTTTTTTTGTCAAAACAGTCATGAAATTCCTCCTTATCCATGAAAGGGATTCTTATCAACGGGATTATTTTTTCATCACTTCTAAAATATTCTTCACTTGAATTTGTTGAACTGCAATTGGTTGCAATCCCTTTCCTTTGGCATTCTGTTTCTCCCTATCTTTTGAAGTATTATAAAATATTCCACGTCGGCGATAAAGAAGCCAAATTCCAAATTGTCCCATTGGAAACTGAACGCTGTTCTACATAAATAACGTTAAAATACTACACTAGAGTAGCGAATAACAGATAAGCTAATTCAGTCTAATTTTTGACACATTCCCCCAAAATTAAGGTTAGTCGGGTTTTCAACCCCCATCTCTTCCAAGCGCTTAGACAGACTTGGCACCCACTGGTACAACTACACCCAATTATTGGGTGTAGTTGTTTATTGGTTATAAATAATAATTATTTATAACCAATTTTTCCTATTATATGTCTTAAATCCCAGTATTATGAAAAATGTTCTCCTTTCTAATGAAAATATTTTCACTGTTAAATACTGTTACTTTGAAATATTTTCATTATAATTGAAAGTCATTTCCGTTCAATATTGGTTGCATATTTGATCCCCATTTACTTTCGTGGAATGTTAAAAGCTTTTGACTTGACAATAAATGAATGAACTCGTGATATAGCATATAGATTTAGCCCAGGCCAGAAAAAATTAAGAAATATGGATTCATTTTTCATGCTGTAAGTGTATTTGTAACACCCATGCAAAAATTGGAGCTTTCTGTGACAACTTTTAGAAACCGGGAGGGGTGACCCAGTGCACAGTGGGACCGTTGGAAATTGGAATCCAAACAAAATAAAAAGTTAACTTCAAATTTCATGTACCATAACAATTTGTAACCCACATACCAAATTTCAGCGTTCTACATTTATTTTCAAAAACCAGTGGGGGTCACCCTGTTGTGTCATTCAGATCCCAAAAAATACTATTTGGATATATAATTTTTAACCCCCGTACCAAGTTTCAGCTTTCTATGATGATTTTCAAAAAAAAGGCTTAAATTTACATGATCCGTGGCGGTTTGTAGCCCACCACGGGTCAACCACTTCACCGACATTGCCCATCTTATAACTCTGTTTCTGATTTGGTCCAATACAAGTGTGGTCAAAATTTCATGCAAATCGGTTAAAACGTTCTGCAGTTATCGTGAGACAGACAGACATGCCATAATCCCTAGGCTCGGGCTCAAACTTTCCTGTGCAGTGCAACTTGACTTAGCCCGAGTAATGTTTTATAACGAAATTTGGTTTAAATTTCATATACTATTGATATTTGTAAACCTAATGTCAAATTTCAGTCTTCATTAACTTTTAAAAACCAGTGGGGGTCACCCTGTGGGGTCATTTGAATCACAAAAATAATAAAATTTGAGTTTGACATTTTTATAAAACCTCTGGACCTAAATACGTCTTCCCATTTTAAAGGGTTAAAAATCGAAAGTGTTTATGACATTTCGAATCGTTTCTAGGAGAGACAAAAACGAAAAAGAGCGACTAGCTTAAAAAAACAGTTTATACTACTAATGGACAGGCTTTCACTATAAAACTCAGATTTGGATTATATGCTATCTGAAAAATCAGAAAAAATTAAAATGAATGTTTCTCAAAGCACCGAACTTTTATGTGACTTTTTGAGACATATATAATGAAAATCTGACATTTCTCTTCTGTACCAATGCATTAAGAGGCCAAATTTTATGTTTGTTAGTTTTAGAAATTGGCTGGCTTGGAAGTATCATAGCTGTTTCAGTGTTTTCATAATATTTGTCATTCTCCTAGTATACGTTGAGTAATTTCTCTATTTTCTGCCCTTTGCTAAAACATAATATGGAACATCTTATAGCGTTTTTGATTTTTTCACATTTTTAACTTCTTACAAGCAGCGACCATCTCATCCAATTCTTGTTTAAGCAAAACTTTTGTAAATAGATCCAATTCATCTTGAGTTCCAATCGCCTCTGACACTGAATGTACACAGAAATCAACCTTAGAACCTTTTGCAACTGGACACACGTACATTTCTGTAAAAATTAATAAAAAATCTAATCAAGCCTATAAAATTGTACAACTTAAAATACATTGCTTTCAATAATTAATAGTTCTAAACTCACGAACAGAAGGTACAAGTGCCCGGAGACTCGTCATAAAGTAAATGTTAGCAACAGAATGCCCAAGAAGGCGGTGTTCTTCATTAGAAATCATTAAAGGCGAAAGTCCATGAGAAATTGGTTTAAGAACAAAGCGGCCAAAAGCATCCCAAATTAGTGCTAAAAGTTTTGTTGGCAAAGGCCAAACTAAAGGAGTTAGAAACTCGTGAAACACTTTGTCCCCATTTGTTTCACGTCCTTTTACAAAATCTTCTTCTGCTTTCAGAATTCGCTCAATACTATTCATTTTACTGGCATGATTCGAAACTTTCCAGGGTTCTAAGCCCCTATTAAGAAAATGTTTACAAATACAAGATTTCATGAGTCAGCTCTGAATATAACTTTTGAAGTATTAGATTATAAATCGCTTTAAATGACGCATAATAGAGTAAAAATTTCTTACATTTGGTTTAACAATTTAGCTTTGCTGTTTTCGATCATTGCTGGATGATTTGGAATCGGAGATGGTGCGAGAATGTGCGAATATTCTGGAAGTTCTTCTTCACACTTTATTTTGCCTGTTTCCAATAGATAACGTCGCATTGCCCCAACTTGAAGCATTCCAGCCACAACATTAAAATGAGTTTTAGTTGATCTTCGAACCATTTTGAGTGACTCCAAATCCAAAGTTTTAAATGATACTAGTTTTTTACTTCCGCCTCCATTCGTCGAAGAAGTCTTTGACAAATGCGGAAATTGATTTTCGCAAGCCAATCCGCATGCCGTGTCCAAGAATGTTTTAGGAAAAATAAGTGTTGATACAACCTTCAAACACATTTGTAAAATTTAAATTTTGTTGGTTAAGGTTTTAAATAAATTGGTAGTGTAAGGTAGTGTAAGCTTTTAATTGGCTAAAAATACAAAATAACATAGTAATGAAATTGTGGAAAGGGTTCAAAATCAAATCGTTAAATTTCAATATCTGGTATATAAACTCTTATTGCAGTTTCTATTAATTCGTTGGGCCTCATTCTGAATCTGTTGGTTGGGAATTTAATTAATTTTGGTTGCACTTTTCATTAAATGGTTGGGTCCATTATATATGTCTCTTTACCGTATTTAAAATTTCAAATTTCTCCTGTTTAACAATGTAAGGTGCTTTAGATCCCAACAGCTTGTCTAATACATTAATCATAGAATATCCATCTGCTAAACCATGATCTATTCTGAATAGCAAAACGGTATCGATTCCATTCTTTTTTCCCTCCTTATCCTCAGCACCTTTGTTTTCAGTATATATAATGCTAATATCCCAACTAGGGTCATGGTCTCCACCAAAATCACTTGCACTTAGTTTTTGTGCTATAAAACTATCTAAATCGGGCACATTCTCGTATTCTCTAACCCTTTCATTTAAATCAATGGAGCCAAGATGCCTCTTAAAAGTGTAGCCCATCCACTCAATAAAATTACAATAGAAATTTCGGAATTCCCGTTTCAATTTGTCCGTGGAGAGGAAACATTCATAAAAGTGTTTGCGGAAATTATCCGAATCTAATTTTTCTGGGAATTTTAAGATCATTAAAATATTTGTACTCTGCTGGTCTTTTGGGTTTGCAACTTTGGCAGATAAAATATTCTCCACTCGGTTAGTGCAAGGAATCAAATCAGGCCGGAAGATTCTAGCAAGAAAATTAACTAAAAGTCTGCAAAAAGTTAGTGGCAGCAAAATTGGCACGATTAAGAAAGGGATTAGAATAAAAACCCAAATTAAAGTGCCAATTAAAATACTCTTAATTCTTAGATAAATCAAAGCCTTATTGGACATATTTTCGGCTTTGGAAAAAGGTTTAAAAGTTCAATTCACAAGTTCAGATTTTCTTTAAAATGTCCACTGAATCCAAAGATTATTTAAACCACAACTTGCATTATAAGGGAGGTAGAAGGAGAACTGCATTAAACTCTTATTAAAAGAAAAAACGAGAGCTGACTGAAAGGTTTCATCTTCGATGATTTATATTTATAATATTGTTAATCAGTCCAGGAGTTCAAATTTTTACTTACCTCATCATAAATAAATTTTAACACTTTGGCTTTAGAGTGATCAAGAGAAACAACTTTTGCAGTATTAACTACGAATAAACATAAATGTTCTTTCTGTAAGGCAACATTTAAAAAAATTATATTGTGAGAACCACAAATTTTTGATTAGATTTTTCCTTATATGAATTACATACAATCGTACTATGTAATAAAGTATTCTCTTCTTGGTTTGAAGTCAGAGGATAATATGGTACATAGTTTTTTAATGAGACAAGAAGCCAGTTATTAAGTATCGTTAGATACTTTATGTGAGCGTTCATGGTGTCCGTCTGTCCGTCCGTCCGTCCTTCTGTCCGTCCGTGTGTCCTAAAGGCTAACTTTTGACAGGAATAATATTTTTTAATTCTGTTTTCACAAATGGGTTCCTTAGGTCAAATGGACAATAAAGTTTGCAAAATTGGGCAAATCGGCCACACCCCCTAATTTTAATCACAAAAAATTGAAAAAAAACTTA
>JAQGBU010002200.1:0-10263 GCA_034698605.1 Isotoma decorata | reverse complement strand
CTCTATACCGGGAAATACGGTACTTCTAGTTGATACTGTAAAAATGTTCATACACTTACTGCATTTTTGGTTTTTTAAGTAACCATTCCATTAATAAGAGGCTGTTTTATTCTGGGGGCTTTTAATATTTCTCCTTTGGAGGCAAGCACTTCTAAATCAATTTTAGGAGTTAACCTGATAAGCATTTATTAATTAAATTCACAATGCAATTACAGAAAAGTGATGTAGGATTTTCCACGAAGATAATGGAGTCACTCTCTCCGACTTCTATTATTTGTTTGAACGTTATAGGCTCACCAAGACAAATAAGTGGTTAGGACTTCAATTTATTTTTGCTTAAAAACTAGTGTTAGATAGGATACTAAATTTAGTTGCAACTTGGGAGTCCGAGAATAAAAATATATTCTTATTGATTTTAAATCGATTCAAATATACTTACAAATACACTTCTACGATGAATAGAATTTCTGTTCTTTTTTGGTTTTGGATAATTACTACAAACCAGTTTGAGAAAACTGCAGCCTCTAGAGATAAATTGATTTCCAATAAACAAATAGGTAGCCAATGTATTTTGCTTCCTGTTGAACAATATTCTTTGGAATCGATTGTGGCTCTCGAAACACCGAAAAACAACTCTGAATCAGAAACTCATACCCGACTAGAAACCGAAACCCTTTCGAATAACATCAGCGAAACACTAGCGAAGCTTTCTTCAAAACCTAGAATTAGAGTTTATTCGAAAATAGGTAAGTGAGTAGGTAAGAATACACTATTTATTATAGACCGGAGTATAAAAGCAAAAGATAGAAAAGTTTAAAATTGGAGTATTTTCCTATCATTTAACTTGTATAATTAATTTTTCCGAAAATTGTTTTACTGCGGTTTTTTTAGAAAGGCCCCAAATTTTAGTGAAAAAACCCAGATAATTTCTTACTGATTCCCAATCTTCATATCTAATACCTTTTCCCCTTCATCTGTATCTTACCTTTCTATTATATTGCATTGGAGCATGTATAAATGACTTAAATGACAATACTTAATACATTCTACATGTTAAAAGCATAAATGACCTGAGTTTTTAACCCTGGGGCTTATGAGTTTGTGCTTATGAAAATGAAATTCTAAATGAAGTAGAAAAAAACGTGTGCCGTCATTTTGCCGAACGCACATTGCCGAATGTATTTTGGCCGAATTTTTTTCGCCAAATGCATTTTGCCGAATACGATGCTGATGCCGAAAACCATATGGCCGAATCAGAATTTAACAAAATTTATCGGTTTATTGTCCATCATCGTAAATATCCTACAAAACATGATGATCATGAAGTCTATCATTTGTAGTATTTACTTATCAGGGTTAGGAAGATGCACTTCTGGCTACGAGTAATGCAGAGTTTTCCAATTCCTTTGTACAAAATAAGCGTTCCTTTACACTTCTTCTGTCTGTGGTTGCACCTGCAGTGCTCAGTATCATCTTTGTGACCATCCTCTTCGTACAAAAAGCCATCGTAGGATATTAAATCTTTTTCTTTTGTACTTGGAACATACTTGAGCAAATGACTGGGGAGATTTTTTGAAAACATTTTTAGTATGTTTCAATGGACAACGAATTACACTCTCTCCACCAACGAGCCAGCCTTAGAACTGATAGGTCTCTAAGGGATTTTTCATTATTATTTAGTTTAGGCAAAATTGTATTTGGCAATAAGCAAATTCGGCAAAATGTAACTTTGGCATTGTGCGTTCGGCTGATGTGCATTCGGCGAACACGATTCGGCAAAGTGACATGGAATCGAAAAAAAATATTAATAAAAATTCGAATCTTTGTCAATTGTGGGTTTATTGATGACCTCACCATTGTCGAGTGTCTCCAAGAGTCAAAAAATCCAATGTTGCAGAACATTTTAGTTTACATAGGCCTAGTAACAAGAAATATGAAAATGGTTTTAAATTCTGAAAACTGTGAACTCATGATAATTGACCCAACCCGTAAAAAACGCTCTAAATTATGGAAGTAGTAATATTAGTAGTGTATTTACCAAAGATAAGCAATACTAAAATCTTAGGTGTGAAATTTGATATGACCGTAAAACGCGATTTAGAACCCCATGGGGAGTTATTTTTTCAACCCTCCAAAAAGGGTAGGGCTCTATTTCGAGGTGATGCTCTATTCCGGGGGGAGGGGTTTTAGTTTCAAAGCAAAAATCAAAGAGCATTGTATAAAAAATCACTATATTGTGTCTTCAAAATCAAAAATTTCTTACAATTTTAGATGTAAAATCTTAAAACTTGGGTGTACACTAGATGCAGACTCTCTGGTATCTTTATTTTTTGTTTCCATTATTTAAAATTACTTTTTCTATGTTCTGCACACTAAACTATATTTTTTGGATGGGGCTGTATTTCGGGGGGGACGTTATTTTTTCAAACCAGTCGCTAGACCTGGGGAGTTATTTAGGAGGGGGCTTTAAACCGGGGGGATTCTAAATCGCGTTTTACGGTAATTGAATTGATCCTTGTATCATTAAATAGGATTAAGAAAAGTTTTGTGGTTACTTTGGTCATAGCTTCTAAGCCCTGTTGGATAGTGTTTGCTCTCATCTAACTCTGTGTCCACTAGGGATTCCCCCACAAAGAGTCTGGGTGCAGGGGATGAGGACACAGCGATTGGGAGGGGTGGTCGTGGGTGTGGTGAAGTGGACAGGTATAAGTAGTCTTGGGATGGAGCTAGTATGGATCCCATGGAGAAAGGAAGGGTGGTTGTGCTCCCTCCAATCACCACTATTAGAGCTGTCAGTAACATCTTGAATGGTGCTTTTGATACGGACCAGAGTTGGTTATTCAAAGTGCATAGTATTGTTGTGTCCAGTAGTCTTGGGTCCTAGGGTTTCTCTGAATTACAAAAAAATGTATAATTAAGTTTTCGAAATGCAGATTGAATGTTCTTTCTTTCTAAAAGGTAAATAGACATTTTCAAATTTACACTTTCTCAGTGGTAGTGGTTAAAAATGTAAAAGCTACGTGCAAAAACGGAATCAATCGTTTAGCAAACATGTGCAAAGTGATTTATGAAAAGGCCAATTCCACAGTGACCATTCAGATCGGATCGATCACTGTAGCATTTTATCTTGCGAAATGAGAAATGTCAATCCTATTCCTGCAAATAACTAAAAAAGGATTGCACAAAAAGGATAAAAGTGTTGGAGTTGATCTCTTATTACTACATGATTGGGTTTGAAGTAGAAACAATCCAATGCACTAATTGTACCTTGAACCACACCCTTCATTACAGATTACATATTCTGTTATTTCGAAATATCTCCTGCCTTAAGTATTTATCCAAAATCACAGTGAAAAATGAATAGGTGCTGGATGCTCCAGTCCTTCCATTTTATCATTGTTGACTTGGAATTGAATTGAACAAAAGAGGATTAAAATGTCATCCAAAATCTCATTCATTCTCTGGAATACAATTTCCTCTGAAACCTGGAGACTGGAGAAGTCCAGAACCTTCTTCTTCTGTCATACTCCTCTACAATTCCCTAATAAATAATAGAAAACTTGGTGAAAGTGACAAGGAATAAGTATAAGAGATTGTGCATTTTGTGGTTTCCAAAGTTCCATCATGATTCAAGAATGATGATAATACTTGGACGGAGGTTTTCCTATGAGTAGGTTGTATAAACAGGTGTGACTAGGTGGGTGGATAGTCTTTAATTAGCACAGGTAGTCCTTTAATTTAAAATCTCCACTCCTGTTAAATCACTCCGGAAGAAATAGTTAAATATGGAATTTTGTAATGGAGAGAAAAAGAAGTTCCTTTTTATTTCTTCCCTTTCATGCTACACATATCTTGGCATCTTGTTTCTGGTTTTTTGCAATATTTTAGGGGTAAAAAAGAAGGGAAAACGCCTGTGACTAGAGTATGAACAACAATAACACGAGGAAATATTTACCTATGTTTTTAGACACCCACCAACTATATATGTCCAAGTTGTATGTAAGTTTTTAAAGCTGAAAGTTGCCTACACCACCAAGTCTTTTGAAGTAGAACAGCCTCTCATTTCATTCATTTGTGATGCAGGAAGAGAGTGGAAAATACACTCTGCATTCCAAATTAAATTCAAGAAAAACCTTAGGTTATAGAAATTCATTATAATATTTTCATCACATACCTAGGCAACTCTACCTAATTCCGAGTTGAGATCAAAGATATAGGATGCCCGGATGTTGAGATACCCACTTTGCATCTGACACTCACACGCACACAGATAACATCATATTGGATTGAGGAAACTTATGAATAACAAAATCCACCATCCAATTATAAACTGCGTATTATTATGTGCATATTTCTATGTAGGTAGAAAACAAGGTAATCAAATTTTTTGAATTTTTAATCAAATATTCACTCTCAGGCTCCACTTTGGACAGAAAGGAAGCTCTTCTTTCTTGAGCTTTCCTTAACATTTTTTCTATGATGGAAGCAAAGGTTAATAATTTTGAGGAATTTTTGTGTCTTAGCTTGACAAGAAAACAAAAAGAAAGGAGGATTGGGGTTAGAGGGACTTAACCAAGGGGACATTATTCATTCGGTACAAAATCCAAGGCTCCCCTTATGCTAAAAAAAGAACTCCAGTTTCAAAAACAGTAGAGTATAAAATATCCAGGATATTTTTATGAAATTTTGAAATAAAAATGATGTAGGTAGGAGGTAGGTGTGCAGCTTTGAGCCCAACTGGTTTTCATGTATTAAGCAACTTGGAAATATTGCCATTTCCTTTTTTTGCAAGAATGGGAAGGCTGGAGTGTATTGTAAGAAACCGGAAGGAACGGTTTGTCCGGAAAGGTGTTCCATTCAAGAAGTTTGAACACACACTTCTAAATCCTTCCTATTTGTCTATTTACCTTTGTGTAATAAGAATAGGTGGGACTTGTTTGCTATCTTCCTCATAGAAATGGATAAGAGAAGTCACCATCATAATCCCGGAATGAGAGGAGAAAGAGTCTCCAGAAGATTACATTATTTTGGAATTGTGGTGTATAAAAAAGATAAATCTCCATGTAAGCCTCAAAGAGGACATCTCATCTTGAATTCTTGGGACATAGTTGGACAGTCCAAAGAAGAAACTCCATCTCATCCCAAATGTAATCTCACACTGGTCTTACAATATAATCTTATGGACCTTCCTATTCCAACCACATATCTAGACATCTAATAATAAAGTAACATCCGAAACATCCTCTCTCAAGTTTACTTTACTTTTCTATTAAATTTCCAATGACTTTTGGCTTATCTCAAGTATTTTGAATCCCAGAGACCAGATAACAACACACCTACACTGGCTACAGCATCTCTCTCTCTCTCTCTCTTTGTAGCAACGTTTCAATTTCCAAAAACGTTTAGATTAACAGAATTCCACGAATAGTAAGGGATACATTTTTCTCAGTTTTAAAAATTGTCATAAGATTTCAATAACCTGAATTCTTAAACTTTCGTACCTTGAGGTAAAGTTAATGAAAAATTTTCAAAAATTAAGCCATATCTGCCACTAATGATCCAAACTGACGTATAAGTTTAACAATCAAAAAAGCTTTCTCTCCCTTACTTTTTCTATCTCCCTACTCTTAACATTGATTAAACCACACTAGCCTTAATATAAGAGAAAGCCCAAACCTGAAAATTCACAAAGGCTTTTAATCTTTCCAGTTAAAGAAACATTGGAAATTTAAGGTTCTATCCGGAAGTAATAAGCTTACCCGTTGGGAATCCAACCCGACTTTTCCTCAACCGGACGAATGAGTTCCCTTACAGTGCTGGTAAAACAGCTACGAATATCCCATAATATTTTCTATTATTTGAATTTCCAGTCTTTTATAAGGAAAAGATTTCAATCTCCTGGAGAAATTTCCCTTTGATTCAGTAGAAAGAAGAATGATCTAAAGTAAATGTTTAAGTGAGCGTATTGAACTCTTCTAGCTTTTCTGGATAATCTTGCTGAAATACCTAAACCTTCTTCATTCAATCTTCTTTCTTCAGACTCTGTTCAATCTTGTTGGATTATCTTTATTTATTTCCCGACTACAACGTAATTTCATGATTAAATCAAATCCTATGTAAAATATACATTGGTATCTTTGTTTTTGTGTATAATAAGATATTTATTAAAAAGTAGGAGTAAAACAACTCATCTCTCCGTAGTTTGGTACGGTTAAGATAAACTTTTCAATTTCCACAAGTAAATTCATTGAAAACCTTTGCTTAAGAAAAAGTTCATTATTTTAGTGTCCTAATTAACAAATTTTAGTCTTTATGAGTGAATGGGGACTGCATCTTTTTTTATCTCTGCACTATCTACAGAATTGCATATTGATTTTAAAAACAGACACAAAAATCTTTGAGTTAATTATTTACATGTTAACCTCTTTATCAATATTATAATTAGTACTCATTTTGAGTAGGAAATGGTGAAGCAAGTGCAAAATGAAAGTGCTATAATCAATGTTTAAGAGTTGATGTTCTGTCGTAGATGTTGAGAATTGTATTAATATTGTAAAGTACATTTATTTGACTACACATCTAGACATAGCATCATCAGCATCTAATCAATAGGTACATTTTTACACCCAATGCGTTTCTTTTTTTTTGAATCACAGCCAACAAAAAGCACGTCGTTTACAAAAATCCCTTAAAGCTTTCATTCCATCCCTCGATCATTTTATTCCCTTTGGTATTTCAAGATGTATTTTAGGGTCGATATTTCCATAGGAAAAAGTCACCTTTATTCAAGAGAGAGAGTCTTTAGTAATAAGAAATGGGATTTCCTTAGAGACCTTCTTCTCTCTAAAAAGAAAGAAAAATTGATATCTGATTTTGAATTGTTGTTGACATCTCTTTTGAGATCCTTTAAGATAAAAGGATCTTTTTAAGAGATTGAGAAGGACAAAAGAAGAACCCATTTCATAAGAGATAATGACATCATTTTAATGATAATATTGCTACATGGAGAATGTTCTGAAGTTGTAACATAAGTATGTAGTGTGGTGGTGGTGGTGGTTTAGCTTCTGGGTGGAATGCAAGCAACAAGCTATGACTATTTCTACCACGTCAACTTTTTAACAGTCAGCAGCAGGTTGTTTTATGTCATCTTTTTTTATTAATGGAGTTGGCTGTCAACTACTTAACCTTTTTGTTGACTTGAATAACCCAAGAGGGTTTTAATGTACATTTCAAATGGCACCTGGTCTTTGAATTAAGAATAAAGTAGTTAATTACTGAGAGAAAAAGGCGTCCACGCCCTTTATATTCAGTTGCATTCAATACAAGTATTATACACGCAATGGGGAAAACAGTGTTTCAGATTGGAAATTAACTCAAAAATTGAACTCTGGAAACAGAAGATAGGATTTTAAGACTAATGACACAAAACAAACAGATTTTAACTTCCGGGGTTTTAATAACTTGTTTTAGGTATTTTTCATAAAGTTATTGTTGAGTATTGTTTTCAGACAGTTTACGTGAATGCTCATGGTGTCCGTTAATCTGTCTGCCTGGGGTCCGACTGAATGTCCAACTTTTGAAAGGGTCAACTTTTTTAAATTTTGTTTTCACATTATGAAGTCCTAGTGTCAAGGGAAGGTTAACTTCAAAAATGGTCCAAATCGGTCACACCTCTGGGCCTTATCCTCTATAGTTTCTCCAGTAAAACATCACTTTCCACTTTTCGACGCTCCTAACAATGCTTATATTCTTCTGTCATGGTTTACTAGTTATTATAAATGTACAAAAATAATTTGATACGGCTAAGCTTACAAATTTAAGGGATAGAAATTCTCCAAATATGTCCACACTATAGCTTTCAAAATGTGTGGCTATGAGACCCAATAAGTGATAACTTCGTTGAAAGCAGAAAAAAACCAAAGCTGAATTAAAATGAAATAGTGTTTAGCCTTTGAGTGAGTCCATTTTTTGGCCAAGTCAGTGGTGGTACGAGACACAAAAGACATTTTTCCATAAGAGAAAACTTTCTCTTATGAGAAAAGTGAAAAGGGTTTTCCCTGTAAATAAGAGAAAGAGTGGTGGTGGCAGTCAGTGGTGGTGGTGGTGGCGTAGATTGTACGATGGGATATCATGGCTCATTTAGAAATTTTCCTTGTAAATGAACAAAGACCGTGAAGACAGCTCTACTAACTGCGGAAAGTCACTTTCTATAGCAAGCCATCTATTTTGTCTTATATTCCCTTTCCCTAAAATACTTCATCTTTTGATGCATTTTTTCTATGAATAATAACAAGTTCATTTTATACTAAAATTGTACTTGTTAGTGTCAGTGTGTCTGAAATCTTTACCAACTCAGCAATGCCCACTTCCTCTTGTGAAAATGTCACAACTAATTTGGCGAGGTTTTTTAGTCCGTTTTAGAAGCCAATTTTGGATTCTGGAGAAGCTTTTAAAATAATTTCTTAAGGATTTAGCAAATTATAATTATTACTAAGTATTAATTTTTTAAACTACTATAACTTGATGAGTTTTTCGTATCCAAGCCCCATACACAGAACCCGTATCGTTTCACACTCTTTGCTAATTAATCTCCTTCGAAATGATCACTATTGAACCACAAACTTTGAGAAAACAACCCTGTATGAGTTATATCAACATCAACTCCATACTGTTAGACATTTCTCTAGACGATAAAGTAAAAAGTTTGTGCAGAGAAGTAAAATTGGGCACTGGAGCATTATTCCCATATCAATAAACTTTGTCCGTCTCATCTTCTGGAGTGGACACAAGAGAAGAAGGTGCACTTAAGTCTCTAGATATTTCCTTGAAAAATAAAAGCCTCTTGGGCCAATTATCCTCTACACCACTAACTAACTAACACATCCCTTGGACAGCAACTTTATACAACTGTATATATGTATAGATAGAGAATTGTGTGGGTGTGAAATCTACTTTCCACTCCATTTCACAACAAGTAAAGCAGACAGTGCCTAAAGGCTTCTTTCTAAATTTGGATTATTTTTGGATGAGTTCACAAATTATTTCCAACCGCAAATTATTTCTCCCATTCTCAATAGAATTCTCTTTTATGGAAAGTTTATATTGTGTTCTAAAGTAAAAGAACTGTTGACAATAATAATTTTTGTGAGATATAGGAGATCCTATTGCGTTTGTATAGGAGTCAGATGGCTTTTCTTTTCTTTCTGCTTGAGCACCTTTTCAAAAAAGAGTGTGGAAGTCGGTCCATCTGAAATAATCATCTTTCGAAAAATAATAGACGGATAAAAGAACCAAAAGAAATACCTTTAAGATTGAATTTGACCCCTCCCCTTCACATTATAACACCCTAAATAACTGCCCATGTTTTGCCACTTGTTTGGTTCTTTTAAAGCTATTTTGCTATAAATTGCAAAAAATGTTGGATTTTGTGGAAACAAATTGTTGAATTTTAGAAAAATCTTGCTTAAGTGCCACGGAATGTGACCTCAGCCTTTTCAAAAGGGTTGAAAATGTAACTCGGATGGGGTTTTATTTGAGTTTTACGGTGGACAATAACGTTGGTATATAAACACTGAATGAAAGCGTAGTAAAAGGACCTTAGGAACTATATGTTGCTCAACCAAGCCAAATCCATTATTAAAGTCTCTGTTGGCTTAGAGGCGTAGGGTTTGTATTGGAAATAGGTTTGACACTTATGAGAAGAGGTTCGTCACAGACGATAAATCCTAGTGGGTCAGTTTGTCTTCCGGCTTTCCTCTGTGTGTGAAGAGAAACCCTAAGGACGTAGGAAAAATCAGTTTCATTTAATACACTACAAGCTTCATTCAAGTCAAGTGTCTCAATTAGCTTGTTCTTTATCCTCTTGACCTGAGTCTAGATCCCTTGTTGTATGTACACCAAGAGGTGAAATAAATATCTAGGGAATATCTCCAACCCGCCTTGACGTACTTCCCTGCAAAATGCGTATCAACTTTGAGAGAGGAAGCCCATTTATTTTATTTACGGAGTTCACATCCTTAGATCCTCAATCCATACAAAAATAATATTGGCTTCTGAGGCTGATTCCTAGTCCTCATTTATAAGGTGGTGGTAAGATAAAAAACACACACGATGTAGCAATAGCTAGCAACCTCTCCTTAGGGTGCTTCATAAACAACCAATCTTAAAGTGATCGAAAGCAATGGAAGCAGGGTATGCTACCCCGGGTTTTTTGGGTCGGGGTTTTTTAGGGTTTTTTGGGTTTTTTGGGTACCTTTTCAGCTT
>JAQGBU010002199.1:0-10268 GCA_034698605.1 Isotoma decorata | reverse complement strand
AAGAAATGCATAAAAATATAATAGAATTTTTATCTGAATGCAATAGTAATGAACTTTTAAAACATGAAATATTTTTTTAAAACTTAAATTTATCACCTTTAAGGTAAGAATATGCGATTGGTCGGTGGGGTTCTTCGGTCCGACCGACTTGTGGTTGAGAAGCCTCAACAGCAACTGCACCCTCAACAGCAACTGCAACCTCAACAGGAACTGCATCCTCAACACTAACTGCACCCTCAACAGTAACTGCACACTCAACAGCAACTACACCCTCAACAGCAACTGCACCCTCAACAGCAACTGCACCCTCGACAGCAACTGCTTCCTCAACAGCAACTGCTTCCTCAACAGCAACTGCTTCCTCAACAGCAGCTGCACCCTCAACAGCAACTGCACCCTCAACAGTAACTGCTCCCTCAACAGAAACTGCTCCCTCAACAGCAACAGGAAGTGGGGCGTTTGCTCTGACAAAGTTGACAATTACCAGCTTTTTTGCTAAGGGATCTGGTGAAAAGAGAAACAAATCAATGAGAGATATGCATAAAAGGAAACGGAATTTATATTTGAATGCAAGTTATTTAATTCTCAAAAGATGAAATATTTTTTTTGGAAACTTAAATTTGTCCCCTTAAGGGTAATAATATGCAATCCTTGGGTAGAGTTCTTCGGTCCGACCGACTTGTGGTGGATGTTGAATTAGGGCCTTTTGTCGAACGTAATTAACGATTAGAGCTTTTTTGACGAAGGAATCTGTTGAAAAGAAAGCAAATCAATGAAAGAGATCCATAGAATTGTAACGGAATTTTTATCTGAATGACATAATAATTAAGTCCTTAAACATACTACATTTTTTAAATCTTAAGTAAGGTACCTTTAGGGCAGTAGTAAGGATGGGGCTCTGCGGTCCGACCGAAAAAAGGTTTGTGAAGTCCCTATCGGATTATCCATTTTAATATAATAAAAGATGATATCATAGATGATATTATTTACTGCTCTTGATTGACTGGAGTTCAGCGAGCAACTAAATGAACGTAACTTTCACAATTCACCACTGACAGTGTATATGCTTCAAGAGTTGGAGTAAGAATGGAGTTGTTTTTACATTGCACAAAAAACATTAATGTTTACATGCAGTTTACGAACGTGGGAAGTAGGGAATAATGATAATGGTATATGGTATAGTGTGGAGTATACATGCATACAACAATCCATCATCAGTAGGATGTGTAGCTACCAGTATATAGTTAACACCAAAAATTGAGATAATGGAAGTATATGCCCGCATAGCTCATACCAAAAATGCATTTGAAGGGAGTATATCAACTCGAACGAAACGAATGCGGTTGAAAAGAATGCTGTCGACCCAAACCTACAGATTTTCACGTTTATTTATATAGATTGTATATAACTGGCAAGGGAAAAGGTTTTCTTTGTGTACTTTTAGTGTCATCGGAGAAATATTAGTTTAAAAAAATCGTACCAAAAGAAGGGTCAATTGGTCTTGCATTGTTAAAACGTTTTTTTAGTGACTCATCTAGATGTGCCTGGGCTGGGGTGTGGTTACAGTTTTGCTTTTGTTTTGTTTTGTTGGGCTTGAAAAAAATAAATTACAAGAATTTACTATGGCTGATAAGATGCTATACATAGGGAAGAAGAAAAGGTTAGTGTTTGTGTATATGGTGTTTGTCTGACTTGTGGGAAAAAGGTGTCAAGGATAGGCATTTTCAACGAGTGCTTTGAACGAGTCTTATTAGCATTACTTGCGTACTTTAAGCCTTGCCTTGGAAGTTTGGGTTTAGAAGATCCTTAAAAAGTGATTCCAGATTGAGTGGTAAAAATAACACCCACTAACGTGCTAAATAAATTGAGGTTTTGATTTTGAATACCTACCTATTTTACTTGTGACTAACACTACTGACCTCTATAATAAATGCAAATTGTGAATTGTCACCACCATACACCTAGGGATGTACCATGCCCTGGTGTCCACGGCAGAGGCACAAAAGGGCATGGGCAAAATAGGGCATATGTGGGGCATTTATGGCGAAGGGCATAAGGCACGAAATTGGGCACCAAGGCATAAGTCGGGCATTTAAGTCATGCCCGGCATATTTTTTTTTATTTTTGAGAAATGTCCGTCTATTGGTTGGTTAATTAATATCCGTTTTTTGTTAATTTGAAAGGAAAAATAAGAATGAATCAAAACTTTCAATAAAAAAAGTCCACATTCAACAAAACGATACCTGGGGGTTTTAGACTTGCCACCGCAATCATCAAATCGAAGTATCATAGTGCCCTTATGCCTTCCGGGTCAGACATATGCCCTGGACATAAGAAATGCCTTGATTAAGGCACAAAAGGCATGCCATGGGGACGTTAGGTCATGCCCGGGCATAATTTGAGAGGGCATGGGCATTTGCTATCGTACATACACCACTACTATTTTGAACTACGGAGTATTATTAACTTCAGTTTTACGAGCTTTTTTGCACAAAAAAATAGATTAACTTGGAGTTTCACATATAATATTAGCTCCCATAAGCTGTAACGCTAATTTCAACGTTCAATTTCTTTACCTACGTATAACGTAGGTACAAAGCGTATACCATTCGGAAGAGAAAAATTGTATCTATCATTTAACCGGATCGATTTTTAAAAAAACGTTCGAAATCCAGAGAGATTTCGAAAAAAGTGATAATCAAGGTAGCTTCAATATTGAACCTTTACAAAGGTGCAACTTTATTCTGTTTCCAATGCAGCATCAAATATAAATGCATAGGTTTGCTCACAGTTTACTGTTCTAAAGTTTTATCGATAGACATCTGAAAAAAGCTTTCAAAACGCTAAAAAATATAGCGTTTTGTAACGTGTTTTCGAATCGAATTGAGCAGAATGGTGATCATGATAAGGCTTATGTACAGTGGTTTGCTGGACCCCATTTCCGCTATTATTGTCCGTCCTACTCCTTCTTCACTTCTTTTCTACCCAGAAAGGATATTGAGCCTTACGAGATTTACCCTAAATTCCGGACCTTAAGACGCCCCGTTTCAGTGCTCTTCTTTTTTTTTTTTTTTTACTAAAACGCATCCAAAAATATGGCATGAGACGCCCCTTTTTATAAGACGCATATAATAACATGATGAAAACAATACATTTAAATAGTTTAGACGATAATAGGTGATTAACATTAGATAGTCATACATAATGATATGAAAATGAGTTGTTAATAAGAGCCTGACCGAAGGGCGTTTTTTTCTTGGTTGACTGTGGGCTTTTTTTTATTCTACCTAACATTATTAAAAATTACTTGGTACTATGGCACCAGTTGACTTAACGTTGAATTTAACGGATGGGAAGATGATATTTTGGCTGTTGATTAGTGATAATGTGTAATGATAAAAGGAAATTTGAGTGAGGTAATATCCCAACAAAAATTACTTCTTCACAGAATTTTTACTCAATGCAAATAAAGACTGAGGAATCCCTACATTATTATGCTAAAACTTTATACTGCATTAATTTAGCAACATCTTTTCTCAAATAGGCCAATTAAAAACATTTTGCTTAGTTTATTGTGAGGTATTATTTTAGCATAAAAATGGCTTCTTGGAAATTAAACAATTCGCTTCCAACTTCTCATAGCGTGTTTACGTATCAGAACCTGAGGAAAAGGAAAACGTAGTCAACCAATTTGGAGAATTCAGTAGCAAGTACAATATACATATAATCATAAAGTCTGAAATCTCGTTGTGGACGAACACCTCTAAAATAATAAAGTACTTCTTAAATTGGACCAACACATTCAATTGGGAGGCAGACAAATAAATTAAACACCGAAACAACGAAGTTAATCACTTACATTTCAGTAAATTATATATCATAAAAATCTACATTAAGTGTAAATGCATAAATATATGTGAGCAAAGTAGATGAAAATGTACATAAAAAAGAGGTTAGTCCACGTTTACATAATAAGATGAATCCCTTTTTTACCCAAGGCATTGAATAGCTTTATTAAATAAAAAATTTGTTAATTTGTGATTCTAAATAAATATTTACTCTTGAGAGAGAATGGAAGAGGCAGAATGAACGAAGCATTTTCAGAATTTTGAGCAGAAATCGTCCATTTCTCTGTGTCAAAGGTGGTAAAGGGCGTGGGTACAATAATGTTCATTATAATTGACTCTATATAATATAAACATATTACCAGGCATTGAAAAAAAATATGCTGCCTCTTTTCTTTCTTTGTCATAGTTTAGGAAATATTGGTCAAAAAACACACCAAGGATCACTTGGTAGTTGGTGGAGTTTGTTTGAAAGAAAAGGCTTTATAGTGATTCACCTAAATGGTGTAACTGAGGATTGCTTAAAAGGACGTCTTTGTTCTCTATATAAACTTAAAAGTAATGCATTATACGGATTTACTGCATAGATATAAGAACTACATATAAATCTAGATGGGACAACTCTTGAAAGGCAATAGAAAAAAGTATGATGATGAATTTTAAAAATAAGGGTACATCTGGGACTATAGAAACACAAGATTATCTTTTTTGTATGGAATTCCAATATTTTAATCCATACGTTTTATCTTGTAATTTTTCACATTTCACAATCAAGCTTCATACTTTGAGCATTTCAAGAAATGGAAACCTGAATTGATCTGAAATACTAATGAGCGTTGGAACAAGTGGCCATTGTTACGCATTAGTGCTTCACCCACATGCAGGATTATACCGAAATTTTACCAAAATTTTTGCAGGTGTACTCTAAATAAAGTAACTGATGACCAAAGATGTAGATTAATACTAATGACTGATGACTCTGTTTTCCTTTTATCAAACTATATACATACAATTACCAACATCGAAAGTACTCAAAATAAATAAAGGCTCTTAAGGGATAAGGGCGATTCTCGGGCCCCCTTTCATGGCAACAAAAATCAAAAAATTATTTTTTTGTTGCCATGAATAATTTTTTGGATCAAATATGAATCTGATCATGCTTTTCTTCAAGAACAGCATGATCAGGACGGGTTTCGACCTTATTAGGCCCAAGCTGGTTGCTAGTCAGTCATCAGCAAGGTATAGGTAAGACCAACCTTGGACCCGTCAGCAATTTCCATGCCTTTGCCATTACTACCGGGCTCTGATAAGGTCAAAGGTGAAACGGCTTTTGACCTTATCAGATAATTATGATATTATTATATGATTATGATGATAATATATGATGATGATGATATTATATGATGATAATATTAAATGATGATGATGATATTGTATTATGATGATAATATACCAAATAATGCTAAGTCGCCAAAACCAATCGTACCATTTAATGGTCAGCCGCAAACTGGTCTTAGCAGACTTTATGTCACTGGGAGAGCGCGTTGCGCTCGCGGAGGTAGGAGAGGGAGGACGGTCACCTTTCCCAGTGACATTATTGCCCCCTACCTGTAAAAAAACATATATACCAAAATGAACTAAACCAACTCACTTCTCCCATACCAAGAAGTAACATAACTCAAATAGTGTTGAGTTATGTCACTTCCCAGCCGTCCCCCCTGACATTCACTATAGTGTAGTATTGAGTCTGTAAGATGTGTCAGGGTGTGAGTTGGTTATTGATGCAGCAAGTACCTGTAAATAAAAAACTAAACATCCATTAAAGAAATAAAAACAAAGCATTTTATAGCCAATAAGTAAAGTAAAGCAACAAATAAAAAATACCAACACTTGAAAATAACAACCAATTGCGTAACAATAAAAAAAATAAAAAACACTAATCCGACGAATCCTCATCATCCTCATCATCTGAAGTAGGCATCAGTCTCCTTAATTCAGCTGCAGCATCGATGATCCCCTCCACAGTCCGATTTCGTGTAGCTTTGACCGGCTGATACCGGTCAAAACCAAGAAAGCGGATCACCTGTAAACATTTTATGTTAGTAATTAGTATATAATGTATTATTTAATAAAGTAACTTACACATGCAATGTGGCTGCAGCAACTAACAGTACGCGCTCCGGTTTTGCAATGACAGTACCATCCGAGAATCGACTCCGAACCAATTCCATTGGGGGAATATTCTACCCAAAGGTGATGAGTCTTGGAACCTGAAAATCTTGAGTTAATTTTTGCTCGAACAATCTGTGGATTATGTTGATGCAGGTAAATTGTAAAGTCCCCATCTGCATCTAGGTGTCGTTTGGTGTATCTTGATGCCATGTTCAACTGATAAACACCTAGCGTAATCATTTCCAAGTCATCCCATTCCAGACGTGGGAAGTCTTCGAGACTAGTTGCTGTTGCTGGTTCCCATTTCGTCGTCATCCTCTCCAGGTTTCCATCTTGAATTTTCTGTTGCAACAGATTGCTGTTTTGTACTCGATTTATTGCAGTTTCTGCTAGCTTTTGATGCCGAGGAGTGTCCTTGAATATCGGATCTGAAAATGCATTCCGCATAGCACATCCCAGCCGAAATATCTTCCAGAGACTTCCTTTATAGGATCCTTAAATAAAAATTATTAATCAAACTTTTTGCATTTATATATATAAGATTAGTTATATAGTTAAAAGTTTAGTTTTTAATGACTTACCAGGTATAGTGTGATAAAAGAACTTAAATTGTTTCTTTAGTACGCCGTTGACAGCTTCAATCACCCATCGTCCCATAGTCACCAGACGAGAGTCATTAGCATCTTGGGTGGTGAATTGCTTCTGGCATTTAGACAAAAGATTAGGCATAGACACTGCTAAGCCCATATCAATCGCCGTACCAGTCGAATCCCGAAATCCCCTATCCCATATGATTCTGTCTCCTTCCTCTACGTAGTTGGCCAAGGCAGAACCATCTGCCAATAACAGTTTCATAATTTGCCCATCACTATTCCCCCCATTGGCTAAGAAAAGACCTTCAACCTCCAGGATGTAACCAGAGGGAAGTATGATAACCATGGGTTTCAATAAATTACGATGCTTGTGACCTGAAAATGTTGCTCGCTGAAGATCAATATCTCCAGGTTTCTCAATATATAAATAGGTTGCATCAGTTATAAGTTTATTCGTGTCAACCGGATTGCCAAGCAATGTATTGAAGAAATTCCTCGAATGAAGTTTTATTGCTTCTTCACGTGGCAGGTGGTCGTATCCAAGAAAACGTTTGACAAACGTCTCATCTAGGACGTCCAGTACACTGGAGATGGCTTCGCTGACAACAGTTTGCTCGGTTCGAAAATGAAAGGCAATGAACTCTTGTGAAATGTTCAGCCTCATGAGCATTAGAAGCATAGCAAGTGCATTCCGGGAATGACGATTAATTGTGTTTCGAATCTTGCCCTGAATATCGGCGTACATTACTTCGAAGTTGGCTTTGGTAACCCCCACAAGCAGATGATACTCCCTGTCAGTGAGGAGTGAGGGATCCGTGAAGTCTGCCCTAAGATGGATGTTTTTTGCATCAGAAGTTAATTCCACCAACCATTCATAGAGCTCGGAATTTGTTAGCTCTATACCCTCCTTGGTGGCTTTAATTGCAGCAACAGCATCGGGGAGAAATATTCCGGACTCGATGTGATGTTGGCATGAACGATTATTTAAGGGTATATAAATGTTTCGCTCAAACCAAACTTGTTTAAGAGCGGATTTAGGAATCCGATGTCTTCCTTCTTTGCTCTTACAGATAAAACAGCATTTTTCTGTAGAAGAGCATGTTTGAATATTGTTGATTCGGAAAACAGTGGAAGCACCGGAAGAATTTGAAGAACCTGATAGTTGACTTGGTAAATTAGAATCTGGACTTTCAAGACTCTGGGATGAAGACAAGCTCTGGTTTTGACTGGGTTGAGGAGTTACGTTGTCGTGAGATAACTGAGACGACATTGGAGTTGGTGTTGAGCCATGCAATGAAGAAAAATCAGTGGATGAGGATTGGAATAAGTTTTGCTCGTTTTCAAGACGGGGTCGCTTGAATGAAGGTATTGCATTGGAAGAAGATGATAAGTTCATGCTGTACGTAGTATCTGGAAATCCAGAAAACGACTCAGAATTACAGCTCTGGCTGTAGGATGAATGAGAGGGTGAAGGGTTTGGAGATGAGTAAATCGGTTGGGATTCAGGAATGAAATCAGTATCAGGCATATTGGGAGAGAAGCCAGGAATATCAGAAGCAATAAGCATGCCAGGTTGAGTTTCAGAGACTAAAACACGCTGACTTACTGGAATTCGTGTTTGTTGGCGAGTGATCTAAGTGCATTAGGCATGATCATTTAGAAGTTATTCGATGATATACAACAACACTTTTATCGCAATAAGCATAGAAACATTTATTATAAGGTACCAGTAGTGTTTCATGAACATACCTTCAAGTAGCATCTATCGCATACCAATGCATCCTTATTATACTCTTCCGCTGAAGGTCCTACGAAATCCTTGAAAAGAGGAAGTAATGCAGGCTGGGAAATCTTGCGTTTCTTCTGATTCGAGTTGATTCTTTTCGAACACAAGCAGCAATTCGAATTAGGCATGATGATTTATCAAATTGTGTAAAAACAAAACACAGCAACAAAACGGGAGAGATGATTTCGATAAGACATCGAAAACTCAAATGAAACTCTTTGGTTTTCTTGGAATATTATACTCTTCAATAGCGAGGTCAACGACGCTCAATTTTCACATCAGTTTTGTCATTGGATTTCTCCTCGTTTCCAATGGCGTCGTTGGAAAAACATGGGTAAGGAAAACGCTTCTAGAGTCAATACTAGTCTTGGTGCCCATTTGAGTTTCATGTATTATGATAAAGGATGCTTTTCTAACAATTCAACAAAAAAATTAAAACAGCAACTGCTTGATGTCTATAAGAAAAAAATTCCCTAAGTTCAACCATATTTTTGCTTTTTAACATGCGACCTTACGGGGAAACTAGCTTTGGGAAAAATAATAATAATCCATAATGAGACCTGGTGCCGTCATAAAATTTGTATGAATAGAATGCCAATAAAAAATTACATGTGGTCTAAAAGTTTCATAAACGTAAGTGTTTGACGTGTATGGTTTCTGAGGCCCGAATGTTGGAGCCCAATGTACGCTTGTTATCCCTTACGAGCCTTTTTAACAGCCCCGTAGTAATAATGATATGCAAACTGTAGCCAAATGAGCTTTGTTTAAATAAGGTTGTTTCAGTTTTCAATTACAAATAGATTCGTAGACCCTGTTTTTAGCCCGAGCCAAGGGCTTTTGAATTTGGTGTATCTGTCCGTCGGTCTGTCTGAAGATAAATCAAGAACGGTTAGACTGATTTGCATGAAATTTCGACCATATCTGTATTGAGTCAAATCGGGAACCAAGTTCGAAGATGGGCAATGTTGGTCAAATGGTTGACCCGTGGTGGGCCAAAACCCCCCACCAGTCATGCGAATTCAAGCCATTTTTTAAAAATCATCAGAGCTGAAATTTGGCGTAGAGGCTACGAATAGCAACGTTACATGAAATCTGAAGCCAAATTCTATTTCTTCGTAACTTGAATGACCCCACAGGTGACCCCCACTGGTTTCTGAGATTCAATATTGAAAGCTGAGATTTATATTAACACGTTAATGTTTGTAAAATCGTATTTCAAATTTAATGACATTTTGTAAATCGTTGTCAGGCGTAGGCTCGGGCTGAATCAAGTTGCAAGGGGAAAGTTTTTGCTTTTGTACAACTGATTATGTAAGACAACAGAAACCTTAAATGTGCCAAGCTAATGTCAAAATAACCAGCGATCTTTTAAGTTTCACAAAATTACTGCTGAGTACATCAGCAGCTGATGTACTAGAGTTTTTATTAAAACGTAAAAATAAGTTTTAATTTGCTGTTAAAAACGTTTAAGTAAAACAGTTATTTTGTGCTGCACTATTTGTATCCAATAAATTTGGTTTAAGCATGCATAATGTGTTCTGATTGACGCTATAATTCATATTGGCATTTGTTAAATTGAATTTCAAAGGTATAGTCTTAAAAATCATTTTGAAGGAAAGTACTTCTCTGAAACTAATTTTGTAGTTTATTTTTGAAGGTTTGCTATGATCACACTTACTACTTGCCGCATTGCGGATTGCGGCCGCATAGTAGTCCACGATGCGGCAAATTTGACCACATTGCGGCCGCATGGTTGGGTTTCCGAAACAACTATGCGGCGCATTCCGGCCGCATGATGCGGGATTTAGGATGCGGGAATTTTGCCGCATTCCCGCATCTCGAAACAACTATGCGGCGCATTGCGGCCGCATG
>JAQGBU010002198.1:0-10270 GCA_034698605.1 Isotoma decorata | reverse complement strand
AATTCCTCATTGAATAATGATACGGGTTGTGTTTTTACTCAAGCTTGTTAGATAAAAGATAACACATGTGAATTAAAGAAGAACTCCTGTACAGACAGACACACACACATGTGCCTCCAGTCCCTTACATAAAAAGATGCATTTAATGCAAGAAGCGCAGTGTACATTAAAATCCTTTAGAATTAGTAAGAAAAAGTAAATAATTCTGCAAATAATTGGAATGAATAGAGGGCATTTATCCATAAGTCAAAGTATATTTATCTTTATGAATCGACGTTAAAAAGAGACAAGTTTAGACATTTAATATTAAGGTTTTAAGTTGTTACTCGGAGGATAACAAAGGTCTACATTGTACTATTTGTAAATGAGCCAGAGAAACTGGCAAACCATGCATTTTAACTCTACCACAAAATGATTAACTGTCTTTACATTTGCTCTACCAAAATACTTTAACTATTCCAGAGGGTTTTTGTGTGCCAAACAAAATTATTATCTGTCAGAGAGAGAGGAAAGGTCAGGGGTGAATGACTAAGGGTATAAAGTTCAGCTTTTCAAAACTTTTTTTTAAGAAAAACTGCAAGTTATTGCAATTTAGAGAATGAGATAAAATGAATAAATCAATAAAAGATAATTGGCTCTTTTAAAATCAATTTTGGATGATAAATATAAAGAGAGATGAGAATATTAAAATGCATTTATTTCAAAGGGAAAAAGAAGGGATTGGGATTGAAGCCAAAATGGATTTGTAAGAATGATAAAAATATCAAAAAAAACATTTGCAACTCGTTGAGAGAGAAATGTTTCAAATGATTTGAGGGATTTTTTGAAAAATAGTTTGTAATTTATTGATATAGGAAAGGTTCATAAAGTATGTGGGGTGGTTTTAAAATATTTTTTAGTTTTAAAGTGTTGATTTAAGATGAAGGATGTAGTTTATGAACAAGGGTTTTGGTTGTTGGTTGTGCAGTGAAGTTGTCAGAAAAATGTATGTTTGGTCTGGTTAAAATGAAATAAATTTGTTAAAGAAAGAAAGAAAGGAGAGCCCATGGGAGATTTACATTGCAAAATAAAATTCATGCATATCCAATGTCCTTACATAACTATAAATAACACATGATGCTAAGGTAAATGCACAACCAGGTAAAAGCCACACACAAACTCCCTCAACTGGATAACAAACATATAGGGTTTATATCGAACCCGGGTTTTTTAAAGTTGACAAGTACGTACGTATTAAAGTTAACCCGGGTTTAAAGACAAGTAAGGGAATGGAAGCCGGTGTAAAAAATTCAGAGAATTGCCGGGCCTTGAAACGGGCTTAAGATGCAAAGCTGTTGGAAAAAGGGACGCGGAAGATTAAATTGGGACAAATTTTGGATTTGAAAGACCCGGGTGATTAATTTGGCTCACTTTCAGTCTTTTTCAACGTTCGTAAAATCTCCAGAGGATTAATATTTGTAAATACCGGATCAAATGAAAGGTTATAATTTAGTGAAGTAAATAGCCGGGTTTTTTAGGTGTGCACCTTATTACTATTCTGCTTGTGATTTCTTCTGTGAGGAAAAAAGAGTTGAAGTAGGAGATAGATAAATAAAAGAATAAAGAATAACTCTGTAATACATTTGTATTTGTATATTTGGCTAACCTAGTTTATCCTTCTTTTTCATTTGCCATTTCCCTCGTTTGCCACTGCCACTGAAAAACTAATATTTTTCTCGCATTTTTTATGATTTCCATTTGCAACTGTAACTCTAACTTAAAGTCCATGTAGCTAGCATTTTTTTGTCTGTGTGGCATAAGAGATGACAGTTAAATATTACTCTTACAAAACATACACTCCATCTTTTACACATTCCCAAAACATAAACTACTCCCTTCATGGGCCGTTCATAAGTTCAAATTTCAGCAAGGAAAAAAAACGTAAGAGGCAGTTACTATGAATTATTTATGGGTAGGCTTTTATGACCGTTGTTCTTCCATTTACTTTCACGTAGTTTATGAATGAGCCCAAGAGAGAGAAATACAACTTAGGAAAAAGTTATTACACAAAATAGTGAATGTAATAATCTAGTAAAGAAGGGGTAAAGTACTACAAGAAGAAGAATGAAAGAAGGCCAAAAACTTACTTTTTTTATTTCTTTGCAAACCGACCTCAAAGTTGCAAATCTAATAAACTTTACGACTTGGTGCTCAAGAAAAAAAACTTTTTTTATCAAGTCAAATTGTCAAGCATGGAGAATTTTATTTTTATAATCATTTTTATTATTAGGTGTAGACACGAAAGATAAAAAGGGAAATAATGTGCCAGAAAACTATAGAAATTTCCATACTTCTCTTTGATTTATTTTGTTATTTAAATCTGGCATTTAAAGCGAATACTTTTTATTTCTTTAATGATGATTAAAGATTGTGTTAGATACGTAACATCCAAATAAGATTTCATTAAGTGTTCAAAATGTTTAAAAGGCTGAATTTATTAAAATAATAATAGGTAAATGCATCTGCATCTAGTGTGCATCACCTTAAAGGCCATAGAGCGTTGCTTAAAAAATGTTCATAAAAGAAGGGCAAAGTAAGACGGACTTAAAGCAAAGGCGCCAAGTTCACAGTTCTCTCAGCACTCTATTACTACTAATATATGCATGGCTTTGCAACCAAAAAACTGTATAAATTTAGCAATAACTGTTAAAATATAGTTGAGAAGACCCTCAAGTTGAAAAGTTTAATGCATAAATGTTAAATAAAATTAAAATTGAATCAGAAAAATATAATTGGAACATACATTTTTTGCAGTGCTTGGAAGTAATTTGGGTGGAAAAGTTGTAGCCGTTGCGGGGGCTGAATATCTTTTTGGTTGGTATTTCTGAGATGGAAAAACTAAGGGCTATATAATTTTTGGTCTTCAATTTTGAAGATCGAATTTTTGTAAACACCTGTCACCTACCAAAATTAGAGACGGGTGAACAAATTAAATCCAAAAGTAATTTACTCTATTTACTATGTAAAATGAATGACCAATATTTTAAGTGGTTCAGCTGCAATTTCCCTCCCTAAACATTTACTTTAATTTTACTTAATAATTTATAATGATTATAAATATTTAAGGGAATGAATTAGAAATAAAGAGTTTGGATGCATTAGCCAAATGCATTGTACGCATCCTACTCCTTCTAATCGTGTTTAATCGATTTATGTTTATATTCCGCTGTATACAAAGCTTTCCTTTCATTTCAAAAAAGCTCATGTGATAATAGTAACGTATCTGCCATCAAAAAAGGCTCGTCTAGAAACCTTTTTAATCCAATACAGCTGTGATACGAAGCTTACACAAAAGCTGACAAGATTTATGAATAAAAAGCTGGAGAGATGCCTATGTAGCATATGCCTTTCAAAATTAGTATAAAATGATGAAGCCAGCTAATTATAATAATAATTGAGATAATGAAGTAGAATATTACCCGGGTATTTTCCATGTTGATCATTACTCCTTCGAGTTACTCTACAACTGGGAGGACACGAAGGATAAGAAAGACCAGTGTAAGAAAGACCAGTGTAAAAGTAAATAATGTTGTTTACTCCCACTCACCCGGGTACTTTCCCTTTCTAAGTATCGTCAGATACTTTAGAGATGAACGTCAAGGGTGTCCGTCAGTCCGTCTCTCCCTCCAATTCATCTCTAACTTCCCACACAATCAGATTTTCGAATTCTGTTTTTGGAAAAGGGGTTTGAGCATGGGTAAAGACAACGTGGAATTTCACAATGGGCCAAATTGGCCACACCCCCTACTTTTAAATGAGGGTTTTAAAAACATGTATTCAATGATATTTTGTAGTGTTCATTCATGAAACAGATTAGATACCTCTTTCACCACGAACATTTCAACGTCATAAATACAATTTCTTTATAAAGGATACTTTCTTAAATAATTTGTCCTGGTTGTTTGTGCTTTATAAGACACGTCACTCACATCATTATCATCATGTTATGATGGTATTTTATAGATAAATAGAGAAGACAACTTGGTTTTTGTGTGTTTCTGTCTTGATTAATTAATGAATGTTTCCTCCTCTTACTCCCTCTTTAATTAGACTAATGACCACACTATTCTTCACTCTAGCTATTATCATATTAATTATCTGTGCAGTATTTTATCCCATCCTTATTTACACACATAAATAAGAAGGAATAATGATTTCTGATCCCTTTCCTTTCTAATGAATAATAATAGAGAACAAATCACTCATTATAACTGGCTTTTTGAGGGCTCTTTCTTCCTTCCTAAAAGATACAAAATTACCCTTATGCTTGCACATCAGTTAGACTTTCAAACTTCTTGTTCTTTATGCAATTGGGCTTAAAATAACTGCTTCAATTTTAAATGAAAATTTGCTTTAATTTACATGTGGCATAGAATTTATATTCAAATCTCTTAAAGGTTTTTCTTGCTGGCTTTGCTGTTAAAAAAGGAAAATTAAATGAAATTTAAATACATTATGGGGTGAACTTGAATGTGATGTGTTTTTTTATATTTGTAGTACTACGAGATGTCCTATGGCCTTAATGTGGAGATGCACAAACAGGTAAGACCATAAAAAAAGTTGACTTTGTTTTTTAGAAAAAAGTATAGACAGAAAAATGTGTTTATTCCAGGGAAGTTAATTAAGGTAGAATAGGTAGATTGGGAAATGGAAACTTAAGAATTTCCCCAATAGGTGTTGTAGCTCTCTAGAACGTTACTCTACGTTCTTTGCCTGTGAATGGCCCATTTGTGAAGTTAGAGGCATCCAAAAGATAAAACAGATTTAGGGAAATTCGTAAGTTACTAGTGATTATTAGGGAAGTTGCGTTAGCTTACCTTATGTAAAGTGTACTACAGTTTGAAATGAATCACGTGATTTCCCAACGGACGAAATTACCTTTGAATGATATTGGGATGAAAATGTGAGTGAAGTTGTAATTTATTGAATGGAATAGAAGATGAGATTATTTATATGCTTGGAGTGTATAATGAGATTTGAGAGTGGAGTAGAAGCTATATAAAGTGTAGGGAGATGTATAGACGGGAAGAAAGAACACGAGGCACATAACTAATTGAATTTAATGGATCGAAGAGATTCCTTCAAATTCACTTACCTCTTCCACTTTACCCCTACTAAATCCCTTCAAAAACTCACTTTTACCTTAATACAGTATCCTCCTTTCACAAATATCCTCAATGCTTTTTCAATATTCTTACCCAAAATGTGTAAGGTGAAAGTCCCAAACTGGTAGAAATAAGGGACAAAGTTTTTGAATGAGCCGGAATGTGAGTTGACTTTGCTGTAGGGAAATTGTGAAGATTGTTAGTTATTTATTAGGCAGATTGAAATGGGTTGTGGAATTCTTTGAGATGATTAGATTTGTATTTGTGAGAGGAGGAAAGGAGGCTCGTTTTGAGTAAAAGGATTATTTGATATTGGTCTCGGAGGAGGATAAATTATCATCAAGTGATTCATGAACCACCCCCACCTCCCATCATTTTCATACTCAATCACACTTGAACACCTTATCTACCATATCATTCACAAATATTACTTCTAAATACCAAGGAAAGTGTTCATTCATCTCTAACCAATCAAAGGATAAAACTAAAACTCTAATTAGAAATGGCTCATTTCTGCTACTGCATACTACAATAATTTCTTTGAAACCGTTTTTTCATCCTTAACATTTTTGTGTAGTAAGGGTCCATCATATTTCAAATCATTGGAATGAACTTGGTCCAACTTTAAGGCAAAGTTGGGTGAAAGCCTTGCACAAAACTATCAAGCTTTTAGATAGTTTCAGCAAGAAGGAGCTGATGAAGGTGAATAAAGTGCATTTGTGACAGAGTTTATGAAGAGACCCTGACTAAATAAGAGGATGATGTTGAGGATGCGTGTAAAAGTATTTTAAGAGTTGTATTTGATTTAGGTGTTTATAGGTTTTTGGAAACTGGAGAAAGTGATGTAGTTTGGGTTGTCAGATAAACATAATTTCATTTCCCGTTTCCTCATCCAATATTCTTCTAGGGGATTTTCCTTCCAAACATGAAATCGGATCAAAGTAGTAACATGCTATCCAGGCACTGGAGACAACTTCCACACACACACACTCTCTATTAAGGGCCGCTCATAAATCAAGTGCATTCTTCATTGTGCTTTGTTACTTTCCCTATTAGCCTTTAAGTGTCAATTAATAGTTAGGATGAGGTAGAAAGTATAATGATTAGTGTGGAAGAAAGAGGGTAATCTTCCTTATGAGGAAGTGGTAGTTTGTGGTAAATAAGTGAATGATGGATGGGCTGTGAAAGAGTTAAACTTAGACTCCTTCCGTTCGAAATTGAATTGTGAAATGTTTTTGAGATGAAAGGGAAAGTTGTTTGGATGAGATGGAGAGATTCTTCAAATACTAAATTAGGATGGAATCTCAAAACCAAACACGCTTTTCTTATTCTACAAAAATAAAAAAATTAAATTCCAAGAAAACGGAGTAAAACTAGTTACTTATCTCCTCCCCCGGCCTTTTCTTTTTTTTTCCTTTAACTTACCTAAGTTTTACACAAAATGATAATACAACTTATTCTTCTAGGGAGATTCATAAACAAAGACACAGCTTATAAATCTGTTGTTGAAAATGTGCTGGGAATATGTGAAAAATAGGACGTGACTTGTGAATGGGAGATGGAGATAGGAAGAATTGTTAAGAGTGTGTAAGATTGAGCATATTGAGATATGGATGGGAAGAGAGTAGAAAAGTTTCATTTTGGATTTCTCTATTTTCCCTACAATTGTCTATTCGAATTAAATTATCTGAATCCCAATTCCCTCTCATCCATTCTTTATTTATTTCTCTCTACCTATTATTCCATTAGAAAACCTACTCTATTACTTACTTTAGGCACGCTTTAACCTCCTACACAACCCATTCATAAGTAGTGTCCCAAATCTTCCAAAATTCTTTATCATTTCTTGGGATTAGAATGATTAAGAGACGTAGACGTGGCGTGGTTATTTCCACACGTTTGTTGTGAACAGTCCTTAAAGCCTGACTAAATCCCCTTGGCAGTGAGTAGTGAAGCTTTGCTTAAATTAAATGATATAAATTGAATGTGGGAGAAATATGATTTGTGTGTGAGTGGCGGAATGGGAAATAAAATGAGTTTATTGGAAATCCATTCTGACACTTTCTCCATCTCAATAATATGTTGAGGGAATTAAGGGAATTTACTACCAATTTCTGCAACTCCAAAAATATCCTACTCATTTATATAAATATCATAACTTTAAGCTCATTCTGATGGAAAGATGAGGTATGTGGGTGAGGAAGAAGTGCATATATCCTCACATCTACAAGGTACAAACTACAAATCAAATAAAACAAATCTGTTTTTTATTCTTATACCCAAACAAACCTCAAGAAATGCACAAAAATGATTAGCCAGTCACGCTTTCAAATATTTCTCCAGTTATAGGATCACGAGGCTTACACAAACAGTAATTGATTAATTTGTTTGTTTTAAATTGTTTTTTATAATACATGGACTAAAAGAGGACGGAAGGTAGAGAATAATGTATTCATCCAGTGTTTAACATAAAAAGGATATGACAACTAAGACATGCAAGGGATATAAAAAATATAAGAAAGGAGAAAGTAGTAGTTTGTATAAATGAGCATTATTGATTGAAGTTGAACTATGAAGGGTGAAAGTAAAAAAAAATAGCAGAAATCATGTTTGCGTATTGCACGAACATAGGAAAAAGAATCACTTTCCCCAACCAAAACAGAGGAGAGTAAAAAGCCTCACTTTCACTTACATTTTTATCTTTCTCTTAGTGAATGGCGAGGTAGAGATTAGCGTGTGTGTTAGTCCCTTATGGCTCACTCTCCACGTGCTTCACTTAAGGGTCGTTCATAAACAACGTGTAACTTGTTCAGAGGACTCCTCCAGATGCAAAGTGTGACACAGAGGATACTCCGTCTTTGGAGAAGATGCTAGAGGATGTAATAGTTGAGAGGATGAAAGTATTAAAAAGCAGTGGTGGTTGGTTTCTGGCCACAACAGGGAAATCCTAGCAAATCCCTTTCACTCTACACACAACAACAACCACCACCGACTCTACCACTATTCTACCACTTGTACACAAAAACTTTCTCTTTCTTTCTCTCCAAGGAATAGTGGCTTGTTTACAAGTCCCGTGCAACAGCTAGCAAATCATATGATAGTGTTTTCACTTGTCTATGTCTTTATGAACGGTCCAGAAGTTAGAGAAGTCTTAGAAAGTAATTGCAATTGAGTGAGATAACTTCTTGTAGCTAATTCCCACAATATTACACATCACATCTATATCTAAATGCTTTCTCTGTTTTTAGTCTTTCTAGCTCGTATTATATCCTTTTTTATATATAAAAAGTTAGGGTGAAGCTTGCTCAATTAGTTGTACTTGTAGTGACTCGATGGATGAAAATGTTCACTAAAAACCACTTTCATTTATAATTTCATCAGCCACTTTCTCTCAACTCCAACTAACTTAGGGACCATTCATTTATCACTCTTTTTAAATTAAAAAGAAAATTCTTCGACCCTTTACTTACAGTGACTAGAGATAAGTGTGAAAGAGGCAGAGGTCATAGAGTTCGTGGTCAAAGAGAGCCTAAAATTCCGGAAAAAATTTAAATACTGTTGAAATATTAAGTGTATATTTATTTAAAATTACCAGGTGACACAATTAGCATATATATTTACTCTATGAAATCATAGAGGGGGAGGATACATGAAATAGCCGTGAGGTCATTCTCTGCTCCCTTTTGTGCATATTGTAGATAAGATAATTATGTTCCATACGACTGCATTCTATTTAGTATGCATCACTTTATGTAAAAAGGAAATTGAAAATATGGTTTTTTGAGTGTCCATAAATATATTTGAAATCAGAGTCTACTCCAAGAGATTCACACGGCCTCGTGGTTTCAACAAACCAAATCTACTTTGCACACTTTACCATAAATTGAAACACCATTATCTATCTCTTTATGGAGTGAGGGGTCGTTCATAAGCTTTTAAGCATTTGATTCGTGATGTTGGTCTGAGGGTGCCCTTCAAAGTGAGAAGATGATAATAAACATGTAGGATGCATTATTTGTGAAGAGGCCTTTCGATGGTTTGAATAGGGTTGTAAGAAGTGTGTCTGTTGGGATGATAGGAAGTAGTTCATGGATGTGCAGTGTGCATTGAAGTGTATATTTATGGCCGAGATGACATTTATGTTCCTCATCCCTTTCAAAGAACATATGGACAATCTCTAACGATCCATTTCCCATCATCTCCAATCCTTTCAAACTACTCCACATGGACACACAACCTCTCCATACCCTTTATATCCAATTTTCAATGATATTATCCATCCTCTTTCTTAACTAATACATCCTTTGGAGTAGGAGTAGAAATACTAAACACTTTTTAAGCTCTCTCAACCCCCCTCATATCCACTTTCACTGCCTCATTCACATCCACTTTCTAATTTTATATCATCCCTTATAAATATTACATTCTTAGGCTAAACCTCTCTAACCTTTTTTCAATAGGGATTGTTCATAAATCTGAACAGCATACAAAATCTTTATTCCATAATGGACGTTCAGAAATAGAAAAGGCATTTATGAACGTGTTTTTTTGTATGAGGCTTTAAGCATTAAATTGAAGAGATTGTGTAGAATGAAAAGCCGGGTAGTAGTGTTTAAATAGGGGACAAAGGAAGACTGGTGGTGGGGGTTCTAGAGAAGAGAGATATTAGGTGGGGTGTCTATTCCATTCCTCTTTTATGTGATGAGATGAGAGGTAAATGTGATATGGCCTATTGAGTAGCACGTTACGCTCATTATAATAATAATAGAGAAGAGATAGACATCTCATGTGTATGCACACAGAGGTGCTCAACCTTAGACCATAAACCCCCTCATAACAAATAACTAACTCTCTTATCAAAATTAATCCCCACTCTCTTTCTTATCGTTCTTTATACACTTTTTGAACTGAGCTGTGTTCACAAATTGCGTTTGATGAATCAAGGGATTCCTCAGGGGTAAAGCTTGACACCCGGGGCTAAAAATGAAATAAATATGGTTGCACAGGATTTATGAAAGAGCCGTAACATTTATAAAGGATAAAATAAGAGAGACAAAATGTTCCATTTTTATAGACGATTAGAGATAGTGGATGGATGTAAAGAGAGCCTTTGAAGGAGTCGCCTA
>JAQGBU010002197.1:0-10273 GCA_034698605.1 Isotoma decorata | reverse complement strand
TTGTGACAGTTAAATCAAAAGATCCTAATACTGGCAGTGAGGTCGTTCGAGCTGTCAATTCTGTAAGGACTTTTTTTGTTGTTTTGCTTTTCTATTTTACAAGAGCTTTGTAAAATAAATGTTTCCTTTTTTATTTGCTAAAATTATTATAAAAGAGTGATTTTGTTATTAACCACGTAGTTCCAGCTTCTTTTTTTATGTAAACTGCTTTTTTAGACAGGAATGCAATTATTTTTTTGCATTTGCTCGGATGCGTAATCTTTTGATGCGTTGAAGTTTATAAAAATCGTTACTTCCGTTTGATGTTTTATTATGGGATCCTTAAATGTGCGCATTTTGTTTAAAAGCGTCGATTTTATAATGGCCTCACCATTAATACAAAAACAAAGGAATACAAGAATCAAAATTTTATTTACTTAATTATGGAAAAGTAATATGAAATTTTATCGAAAAAATGGCCAAGCATTGCAATTTTACGTATTTCTAATTGCAATATTTAGTGCTTGACACCAGTATTCAGTGCAGATGGATGGGATATCACAACGGTTGAGGGTTTGGGCAACAAGAAAGATGGATATCATAAAATTCAACAGCAAGTTGTCAAGTTCAGTGCCACCCAGTGTGGCTTTTGTACTCCTGGAATGGTTATGAATATGTACAGGTATAAATATTGAACCTTGTTATTATTTAATTTTGAATTAAAGTCAATACGTGATAATAGGGTACCCACTCCCCATTGGGGTTTATGGACAAAGTTCTAATATACATTATCAACATTGAAAGAACATTTAAATTAATCAGACTGCTGTAAATCCCTACAAGTCGATTTTAAAGGTAGGAGTGTATCATTTCAAAGTAATTATTGAAGAAAGTTAAAGGTTAGATAGGAAATTTGAAAAATGAAAGGATAATGAGAGTAGGGCTATGTTCTGGGGTTCTAAATCCACTTTAATTGTAATTATTGTTCTTTGAATCTTTGAATGTCTGGCTATAATTTATATTTCCTATGCATCACTTTTTAAGAGCCCTATATTTTCAGACCCAATGTCATTTGGACATTTGGAGAAAGTTGCCACGAGCCCACTTTCAATATTTTTTTATATTTTTGTTTCTCTTAAACATAATCTAGTTTATCTCAAGCAAAGCCGGAATTCAAATCCCAAGATATTGAAGACAGTTTTGATGGAAATCTTTGTCGATGCACTGGATATCGCCCTATTCTAGATGCCTTCAAGTCCATGGCCGCTGATGCATCTGAAGAGCTGAAACGGAAATGCACTCATGTAAATAATAAGTTCATTCATATTGATTAGAATTACCACTAGAAGCCTTGTTTTTCCTAAAAAGCCTTGATTATAATATTAATTCAAAGGACTGCAAGTCTTGTCCCTTGAGGACTAATTGCTGCTCAGGGCCTAATTCAACCAAGGATATAGAAGACTATGACGAATGTTTCGGAACATCACAGGTTTACTTGAAACTAAAATCTGGTGAAGAATGGATCAAATCAACTAGTTTGGACAATGTATTCGAAGCTCTGGGAAGATTTTCCAGTTCAGGGATGAAATATCGTGTTGTAGGTGGAAACACTGGAGCAGGTAGAGTTTAAGCATTATTAGCTTCTCAAACTTTAAAATTATACCAAATTATAGCAAATTCTGCTACTCAAAGGTTTGTTTCTAACTCACAGAAGAATAATTACGCTTAATTGTTTGTGTTTGAAAGGTGTGTTTAAGTACGATGGACCATACCAGGCTTACATTGATATTAGTGGGGTAGCGGATCTAAAGCAATCCAAGATGGATTCCACAGGGGTAGAAATAGGGTCCGCTACAACCCTTACAATGGCAATTGAATATTTACAAAAGGCTTCAGAACTTGATGGATACAATTATTTGGCTCAGTTGAGTATGCACATCAAGAGAGTTGCCAATGTACCCGTCAGGAATGTAAGGAAAGCTCTTTAAATGTTATTGCAAAACTCAAATTAGAACTCGAAATAAATAAGACTTAATAATTAATAAATATGTTTAACTCCACAGGCTGGAACAATAGCTGGAAACCTGATGATGAAACACGCCCATCGAGACTTCCCTTCGGATATTTTCATGCTTTTAGAAACAGCTGGGGCTAAGCTTAAAATTGGTTAGGAATTCGTTTTAAAACTTTACTTGAATTTAATTCTGAATGTAAGGAAGAATATATAAATTAGTTAATCTTACTTTCAGCATCTTCGCCAACGTTGTCCAAAGAATATACAATGCTGGAATTCAGAGAGTTGGACATGAATGGAAAGCTGATTTTGTCTGTAATCTTCCCTGCTTACAAAGGGGGCAATTATTACATGAGGTCTTTCAAGGTATTAAACGGAATTTTAATTGTTTTGAAACAGCCAATAATGTTTAAAATTTGTAAAGAAGTTTTAAATTTAGATTACAAGAAGGTATCAAAATGCTCATGCTTATGTCAATGGAGGGATTTTGATGAGAGTTGACCCTACAAAGAGCTTTACGGTGATGGAAAAACCGCGGATTGTATTCGGAGGCATCAACCCTGAGTTTGTAAGTATTTCTAATCAAAAAGCTTTTATTTAATTTTTAAGCTTTAACATAATAAAGATTAACATTTTTAATGCGTTAATTGATAATTGAACCCACTTTCCAGGTTCATGCCTCATCCACTGAAGACTTCCTCAATGGAAAAACCCTGAGTGCCACAAATATTCAAGGAGCGATGGACGCTTTGGATAAAGAACTCCAACCGGATTCCAATCCACCAGATGCATCTCCAGAATACAGGAAGACTCTGGCTCAAGCTCTTTTATACAAAGTAAATTCAATATTTTTCATACAATTTCATGATTTATATCAATGTATATGTTTTAAATTAAAATTAAACCAGACAATTCTGGGAGCTTTGGGAGACTCTGCAAAATCGACACATAAAACAGGTGGACAAGATTTAGAGCATGGTCCCACTCAAGGAAAACAAACTTACGACACTGATCAAAAGGAATGGCCTTTGCACCAACCGATTCCAAAACTTGAAGCCGCTGTTCAGGCTTCTGGTAAATTCACTGAAAATCCTATAATTAACTTAATATTCGGATAAAGAATTTTTGGTAATATCTTTCAATTTAAAAATGAATTGAATCAGGTGAAGCCCAGTATGTGAATGATATTCATCCAGAACATGGTGAACTATTTGGAGCTTTTGTCCTCACAACTGTAGCTAAAGCCACGTTGAAAAATGTGGATGCTTCCGAAGCATTGGTAATGGTTTTTGTAATTATGGCTGTGTATACGGATGCGGGGGAGAAGGTCGAATCTAGAACGTCCAAAAACAAGCTGTCGATGAAATAACACCGAAATTATATCGTAACATCGTAGAAAAAATCTTCATAATTTTGTGGTTTTGATGAAATTCGGTGTTTTTTTCGACCTTCCGCCCCATCACAGTACCTCTAACAAATCTTATATGATTACCCGACTTATTTCTCAGATGATACCCGGAGTTGTGGCTTTCATCCAAGCTAAGGACATCCCTGGAGCGAACAATTATGCAATTGCTTATCCCCAACCTGAAGAAGTAAAACATCTTAAACTAAACTAAAGATAAACTAAAGATCTTTCAAAACTTATTCCGTTTATTTAAAAAAACAATTTCCTGGATATTAATCCATTCACAAAATTACAGATATTCATAACGAAAAAAGTAAGCCACGCTGGCCAGTCAGTGGGATTAATTGTTGCAGAAACAAGAGACGCTGCATTCGAAGCTGCACATAAAGTTAAAATAACTTATGACAACATTCAAACTCCAATTTTAACGCTTCAAGACGCTTTAAAATTGGCTGAAGAGAAGGGAGAAAGCGAAGAGTGTATTTTAAAAATTGTCAAATCTCCGATCGAACCAGTTTCAGCTACGACAACTGTCAAGGGAGAGTTCCGTGTTGGAGCTCAATATCATATGAACATGGAAACCCAGACTTGTATCTGTATTCCGAGGGAAGATGGAATGGATGTTTTTTCTGCTACGCAATTCGTTGATAATGTCCAGGCTGGAATTGCATCTTGTTTGGGAATTCCTAATAACAAGTAATTTTAGGAATTTTGATCTAATTGCAATTTTAAAGTAGTTAAATATTGGAGTGAAGTTGCATGTAATTTTTATAAAATTTATTTTTCAGCATAAATATTCAAGTCCGACGACTTGGTGGCGCTTATGGGGCTAAAATATCCAAATCAACTCATGTGGCTTGTGCCTGTGCAGTTGCAGCGTATGTCACTAATCGACCTGTTCGAATCGTGATGGATTTGGAGTCAAATATGAAGATGATTGGAAAGAGGCTTCCCTATTTGACACGTTATGAAGTATGCTTGAGTTATACAAATAAGTTAGATTAGATTAGGGAATGAATGGTTTTTTAACTATTTTTCCAAATTTTAGGCTGGAGTGGATGAAAATGGAAACATTTTAAGTCTGAAGGGTTCTATTTTTTGTGATCCTGGATACGTTGCTAATGAGAGTACTTCTCTTTTGGCAATGATTTGTATGCAAAAGTAAAACCAACATAATTTTTAATTTGATACTTTAAGTATGAGTTATTTATACAAATTTGTAAAAATTTAAAATTAGCTGCTATCGAGCCAATGGATGGCAAATAATGCCAGGAAGAGCCCTCACAAATACTCATGCAAATACTTACTGCCGAGCTCCAGGTAAAAATACCTCATAGAAGGTAAAAGTAAGAAATCTTTTAAACTTGATAAGCTTTTGTTCTGATCCCACAGGAACGACTCAAGGAATTGCTACGATTGAAGCTATTATGGAGCACATTGCCCACGTCCTTAAAAAGGACCCCTTGGAAGTTCGAATGACGAATTTGATCAAAGCGGGTGATCCTTTTATTGGAACACCTGGAGCTAAATTTGAGGGAGAAAATCCGCTTCCAAAATTATTTGAGGAACTTAAAGCTTCTGCAGATTATAATGAGAGGAAAAAGTTTGTGGATAATTTTAATCAGGTTAATGAAAAAACACACAAAACGTTTTATTTTCTCCATCAAATTAAAAGAGACTTTTAATAATATTCTTGTCCCTTCTGTATCAAACATAGGCGAATAGATTCCGTAAAAGGGGACTCAGCATAATGGCCATGAGATATCCTCAGCACTATCCTGATTGGAACATCCGGTTTCCTGTTTTCATTTCAGTATATCACGGTAAGTTTTATAAAAATTGTGTTAATTCCTAATTATGGTTTTGATAACTGGCTTTTTTTGTGTAGTTGATGGGACTGTCGCAGTTTCTCATGGAGGTAAAAACAATTTTAATTTGTCTTCATTAGCTTACGATATTTTAACGGGGTTTCTTTAATTGGTTTTTTTCGTGCAATACAGGCGTTGAGATGGGACAGGGAATAAATACAAAGGTAAGTGAAAAAAACTATCTTTTATTGGATCAAAATGAGTTAACGAAGATTATTTTTAATTAGTGTGCCCAAACGGTAGCAAAGTTCTTAAACATTCCCTTGGATAAAGTAAAAATTAAACCGACAAATAACCTAATTTCATCCAACTCTGGAATAACCGGTGGTGCTATTGGAAGTGAGCTAGTTTGTAGTGTAAGAAGAATTCTTAATTTTAATATGATTTTTTAAACTTCTGTATTATTGGTTTACAAGACGTTTTTTTTTAATTGCAGGCTGCCTTAGGAGCTTGCAAAAAACTGCAGGAAAAAATGGATCCAATTAAAGCCGGAATGAAAGATCCTACTTGGGAGCAATTAGTTACTGAATGTTACAATAAAAATGTTCTTTTGACTGCACAGCATCAGTATGACTCAATTTGCTAAAAAATAATCAAAATTTCCTTCTGTTTTTTCAAGAAATAAAAAAATTTAGTGATAATAATCAAAATTTAATTTAGGGACAAGCCTGGAGAATTAAAATCCTACGATATTTGGGCAGTTTGTCTCACTGAAGTTGATGTTGATGTTCTTACTGGAGAATACAAAGTAATTTACTAATGACAGCATTGAATTGAACGATTTTGAATGACAGCCTTAGTTTATAAAAACTAAAAAAATATTGAATAAAGATTGTTCGAGTTGACTTGATGGAAGATGCTGGGATGAGTTTGAGTCCTGAAGTTGACATTGGTCAAATTGAAGGATCCTTCGTCATGGGTCTTGGTTTGTGGACTACGGAGAAAATTGTTTTTGATAAAAGCACTGGAGAGCTTCTTACCAAGAATACTTGGGTAATAATTCCCAGTTTAAATCTGGAAACTTTTAACAGTCGGTGTTGACGTTTTATAGGATATTTATTTATTTAAATATGATTTTATTCATTTTAAATGATAGGAGTACAAACCCCCCTTCACAAAGGACATTCCAGAAGACTTTAGGGTCACGATGATCAAAAATCGACCCAATCCACTTGGAGTTTTACGTTCTAAAGGTAAACGTTTACATTTTTATCTAAAATTGTTCCATCATAATTTCTTATTAATTAAAATGATTCTCCTTGAATTTTAAAGCGACTGGGGAGCCCCCACTGTGCATGAGTGTCAGTGTACTGTTTGCCATTAAGAATGCAATCGATTCTGCAAGAAAGGATGCAGGAAATACAGAGTGGTATCAAATAGGTGAGGTTTATGTTTAATTTTAAATCAAGTTTTGATGACTCAATCAAGGACGATGGAATAATCTAATTTATTCCTATTTTTTAAAGATGGACCAATTACTCCAGAGGATATTCAAAGGCTTGCATTAACTTCTAAAACCCAATTTGACGTTTGATCCCAAGTGTACTAAGAGTTGCGGTTTTCAAAAAAATCCGATTGTATTACTGTATTTTGTTAACTTGTATTTGGTGGTGGTTAATTTGTTATAATTTTAAATAAAGTGTCCAACAAATGCAAATTTTGTAACAAACATTTATTTTAACAAGTATTGTATTTATCTTGGTAAATTTAGCATACCATTTTTATCCCTCTGACTCTGAACAAGTAGAATAAGATATAAATCAAGATGTGCCTAATGGATCTTAACGAAATCAACCACTTCTCATTGCAGAAAGTTTCCCATGTATCGGAGATGCGAAAATTACTCGTATTGTTAAATAATATGGTATTTTAGCTCGAGTTAACATTTTTGACTGTTCATCTTTATTTTAAAATGATTTTATTCATACTACACTTACACAGTAGTATCACTTGCTCACATAAAATGACGACTATACGTATTGATATGTAATTAAACTCATAAACTGGAGGGCTTTCTTCACCTAGATCCCCTGACTTGCCTATTTAGACATAAACCATAACATCCTAATAATCCTATGTCATATAAATACCTTTCAGGTACTTGTTCATTGTTTACATATACATCTAAACCAAAGAGTTTCTTGAAATATTGGTTATTTGCTTTGACTTCTGTATCAAATTTTTCTGTCAGATTAGCCCAATTTGCTCTTGGACTTGTATAGACTGATCTGTTCTGCTATAACATGGTATCTGTCCGTTTTCATTAGATTATCTTTAGAAGATTTTATTAATGCTCAATTCCATTTTTAGTGAGAATGTGAATGAATAAGATAATGTAAATATCTTTGTTGGTCCTTTTATCACCCTTTTTCTAATAGTGTACTGACTATTTGGACAGTAGATATGGTACTTGTTGTTTAGTAATTTAACTTAGATGAAATTGGATTAATAAAATTAAGCACTCTAAAAAATTAAAGTATAAACGTAAGATATACTGATAACTTGTCCGCTCCCTTCTGCTCTGTAATTGCCTTTAGTAAGTTAATTATTTTTCTAGAGAACGCAATTAAAATTTGAGAGAGGTGACATTTTAACATTGTATTACATTGTAAACTCCAGAGAAATACATAGAAAAGTATTTTCTCGGATCAGAGTGATGTAATTTGTGTTGATGGTATAAATTTTCATACTCAAAAGAAGGTCTGTGATTTTTGAAGTTTAAGGTTATTTAGTGGGAAAATGGCAAATGCCATGTAGCCTGAGATGATTTAGACAGGTGTCCTAATATCATTCAGCTATGTTGACTCTTGCAATCTTGGATTGAGACATTGGTTATACCTTGGAATAGGTTTATCTCCCGTAGGAAAGTAGGAAAAGAACTTAAGACAGATAGAAGTTGTCAACATAAGAAATGGATATAAATAACTGGGTGAAGGTAGTACAGTGCTACCGCATTTGTCTAAGCTTAGAAGAGATCGGGGTTCTAAACCCGACCTTACCTTTATTTTTGGGGAATTTGTCAAAGATTAGACTGAATTAGCTTATCTCTATCTGTTACAGCCCCTTGAGGCAAACTATAAGGAACTCGGAGCATTTTTCACTAATGATTTCAAATTTCCCGTGTTCTCTTGAAATCCTACATGCTTGCTTAAAAGCAATATCAGGAAATTACTTTAAAATGAAATACTTAATGAATCTTTACAAGTTTTTTTTATTAACTTAAAAATCAGTTGTTCCATAAGATAAGAGGTGATACGTGTACTCGTTAGGTCAGATTTATTTTAACAGATGGAAAATCTTGAAACAAAATGATGGTATAAAAAACCGCACCGCACTCTGCTTCTAATAACAATAGGCTTGTATTACATAACCTTGAAGAAAACAAGTTTGTTGTCCAAAATGCAACGCGAAATCAAGTTTTTTTTGTTGCAAATCCATAAAAACCAGACACGCTATCGTATTAGTTAGGTACTTTTGGGTGGATAATGTATTAATAATATTAAAATTGTTAGTTATAAAAACTTTTTTATACATTTTTGTTGGAGGTTAGGGTTGATCTGGGATTTGCAATTGCTATAAAACTTTGCGAAATATTCACCTTTGTCTTTGTGCATCTATAAATCTAGCATAGAAACAAAATAGACATATAAATCCGTATTGATAACAGTCTTCTATACTTCTGTAAATTAAATTCAAAGCTTCACTCTCTCAATCAATAAGTATCCAAGCTAATACTCATAAAAATTAAATATTCAGACCAAAACTTGTTTGATTTTAAGATGATGTTGATAATGACAAGTGGATTTAAGATTTAGACAGCAAAGAGAACTACCTGAAGCATCTCTTGGAGTATGATGTTATAAAAGGCACCGTCAATCTGGATCTAAAACCCCACCTGATATCTAATCCCACCCCCCATGTTTTAACCAGGCTGTGAAACACTTATCCCCGTGGGGTAATAAATCGAATTTTAGGATATGAAACGACTTTGCAAAAGAATAATGCGTATTTTTTTTAGGTAGAGCAAAAAACGAAATGGCAAAAACAAGTATGATCTATTCAAAGTTTAGTATGAATTCCACCTGCACTTCCAAAACTAGTTTTAGTCATTAATCATTCAGTCAACTCTACACGCATTTTTACTTTTTTCTTTGATTTGTGGAGGATTTAATTTTCCATAATAAAATTAAGGGGTCGCTTCACTTTTCAGTGTGCAGGAAATTGATGCATAAGAAACGTTGTAAAATATACATTTTAAGTCATTTTAACTATCGTAGTTTAAGCAAAAACAACTTTATAGGAGCTGTTGAAGTTAGAAAAATAGACAAGTTTTCTAAGAAACGGAATAAAAAACGACGGTACAGGGAGTGAAAAGTTAAAAGGTCCAACATGTCGCAGTTTCAGAGACTGTAAGATATATTATTTTACATTACACAGAATATTACCAAAAATAATCTTAAATAAATGCTAAATAAAATATGCAGTTTTAAAAAAATGAAAGATTTAAGTAAAAATAGGCACAAAAATTGTTAAATGGAGAGAATTTTTTTGCCTCATCATACTGACAAATCAAATAGCTTTGATTTGTCAGTATGATGAGGCAAAAAAATTGACAAAATTAGTAAATTGATTTTGTACTTGTAATCGCGGGTCACCTAACCTTTTAAGACTTTTTCGTACCAATTTTTATTTGTAAAGTAAATGATGTGAATATGTAAATTTCAGGGCTGAAAATGTGAAGCAGAACAATGTTGGGTTTTTCATCAACGGCAAAAGGCATAATGGTAAGTATAAAAAATATTTATAAATAGAAGCTCGTAGTATAATGGTGATAGGATATACATGAGTCAATGCATTTTAGCAGTGGTTGAGGATGGCTAAGGATAAAAAATCCTTGATGAATAAATTTATTATTTTAAAACTTTCCAACTTTTAGTTAAAACGGACTATGACAAAATCGGACCTCAGTCAATGCTGGTTGACTACATTCGAGATAATGCTGGA
>JAQGBU010002196.1:0-10276 GCA_034698605.1 Isotoma decorata | reverse complement strand
TCGCATCGCATTGTTGCGTTCAACAAATTTAGCGAATCGCAATCGCATCGCAATATTTGTATGTTCAAAGTCAATCGAATCGCAATCGAATCGCATAAGTTGCGATGCGAGGTCATCGCATGCACACGATGCGACTAACGATGCGAGTGACAAGTGTGCTTCTGTACCTTTTTTTACGCAGGCTATATGTATCGCTAAAAGACGGTATCGGCGGTTTCAGGGTACCCTGAAAACCTTGGGCTTTTAATTTTCTTCAGCCACAGTTAAAGATTTCAAAGTCCAAAGTTGGAAGGAAATAGTGTTTGGTCGCATTAGGTAAAATTAAACAAACAAGTAAAATTAAATCAAACAGTATTTCGATTTTCCTTTTTTAATTTAAAAAAAGACTTATTTTTATAGAAATAAAGTCAAATTGAATACAATAGACAGGGCTACTGAATTAAATTGAGCATGATGATTCTTAGATTGTATTTTCTTTTCAGGTAAGAGAAAGTCAAAACGAGGAAAAAACTAGAGTTTTGTCTTGCTAGAAAAATGTGACGAGAGCAATTGGCTTGATTTTTTAATGCAAAAGTATCGCAGAACCTTTATTTACTAATTATCTAATATAGTGTGGACTTAAAATTTCAAGGGTGTGATTGAAGTAAAACACAGTAAAGGCTTTTCATATAGGTGGTTATTAAAGGGAAAAAGTTAATTGGTTCTGAAGTGTAAAGAATAAAATTAAAAGTTATTATTTTCAGTAGTTTGTTCGTAAAGGATAAGTCTTAAGATAATATATTGTTCTGTATAGAGTATAGAAAGAAAATGTAACAAGAGGGAATACGGAATGTAATTGTTCAAGAATATGATATTTGGATTACTCAATCAATCAGAGCAGTGCAATGTAGGAAGGCATTTACTTTAACGAATATTATTACGTAAGAATGATCAAGTATAACTTTCAAACAAAAGCAAGACGGGAAAAAAGTTAAGAAAAGGGAAGAAGGAAGGATGGGTATTCCGGGTAGTCGGCTGGAAGGCGGGGTTACGGAACCCGGGAGCCCCCCTGCCAATTCCCGTCATTGTTTTCATTCGGGATGCATTAGATGTGTTCATCGTTACACGTGTATTAGGTAAAACAAGTAAGTTAAAAGCATATAACCAAAAGATATCAAAGTTACTGTTGAATAACAAAAGCATATGAGTTTACACCTTACATAGTGCCCCCATATTACAATCGTACCTGCAATTGCAGTCTCACCTCTCCTAGCCGCATACATTCCTAAAAACTTAAGGTACTAATAACATACTGATAAGTAAAACCATTTCCTATGACATTCTGTAGATATATATACCATAGCTTTCTCTTATGGGGAGCACACTAAACATCGGTTTTCATCTAAATTTGAGTATAGTTTAGCAGCTTTTAGTTTTCATTAAGGATTTTCATTTCATTTTTGTTAATTACTCTAATAATTTACGGACGTTCAAACTTTTGGGGCTTACAGACTAGTTATCGATGATCCTATATAATTCTGCTTTCATTCGCTTAATAGTTACTTATAACTTGCTTAATAGTTTCTTGGACAGGTGCGCACCTGTCGGGTAGTTACTTATTCTTACATACGGGTTACAGCTTTTAAATGTATTTAAATAAGACAAGCGGGACACCGGGTCAGGTAAAAACCGGATTGATCAATCGATCACCTGAGATGTTTATGACCCGGATCACAAAGCTAATAATGTCATAAGCTATCAAAATAAAATTCAATTGAATTTTAGATTTAAATAACAGTCATAAAATTTCATAAGGACATAAATCATATTCTCTCAAAATAAATTTAATCAGCTTTAAAATCAAAAAATTAATTAGGGATTGAATCAAATCCATTTTATTTTTAAAAAAATATCTCAAATCATCTCATTTATTCTGCACATTTCTTTTTATTTTATTGACATGATCTAATGCGCAAGTAGAATATAAAAATTACAGTCTCCGGGTAGAAGGCGGAGCTACAGAACCCGGGAAGTGCAGCTACCATTCCCCGTCATTGTTTACATTATGTATAACATGGGCTATCTACGTGTACAGCGTTACATGTGTACATGATGTAGCTTGCCGCGTGTTTTTTTACACAAGCATGTACACACACACACCATGTAATGAAGAACTCAATAACTGAAGTTGGGCACAAAATCCCAATATGAGTAAATTCTCATAGGATCGCTTTTGAGAGTTTTATGGTTAAATAGAAAGACCAATCCTTAGGTGATTCCTAAAAACTAACTCCCCAAATGGATGCTTCTTATTTCTTCATAGGAAACTATGAATGCTTTTTTTCATGACTGTGCTAGAACCTCTCTAGTCTTTATAGACAAAATGCATTTTGAGAATTTTACTACTAAATAGATAAAATGTCAGTTTGTTTGGCTTCTTTTAAAGCTGACAGTTGAAGTATTTCATAGTTAGTTAGTTTGTTTTTACGTTTCACTTTATTGTGAGTTTTACCATAACTGTATATTTAAACATGAAGTTAATATACGCGGAAACTTCTTTGATATTTGGGTTGGGGTTTTGTACAACGTTTAACGAAAACACTAAGCTTAGGACAGTAAGGTTAAAATGTGAAAAGTTTGAAGGTGGTGTGGTCCATGGACCACACAAAGAAAACAAATTTTGCTGTGAACTTAGGTGCAGTGGTGTTGTTTGTTTTGAATATCATTTAAAACGGAAAAGGTTTCGTTCTTGTCATCACAAGACGACACCATACGGATTGAAGGAAGTCCGCCAGAAACGGACTTATTCAAAATATCAGGAACTTATCCCTGCTGCAAGTTTCGAAGAAAGGATACAACAAGTTCCGGAATGTAAAGCCTGCACTCTTGAAAGGACACTTCGGGAAAAACTTGAAAAAAAACAAAAAGGTAAATTAAAACTTAACTTTATTGATTTAAGAACTTTTCACTTATGAAATGAAGTTCATTGAAATGAAGGGTCACAAGTATCAACATCTACTGTGAACTAAAGAACAGGGTGACCATCCGTCCCGGTTTACCTGGGACTGATGGGAACTAAAGAGTATTGTGACCACCCCGTCCCGGTGAACCTGGGGGTGAGGGTCAGGATTCGAATATCAATCACCAGAATGATTACATCTCTTTTTTTATTGCCATTTAGAAGGAAAAGAGAAGACAGGAGAAAGTCCTTCAGAAGGAAAGGGCCAATGTCATCCCAACTGAGTCGGTGGATTCGACAAAGGAATATTTAAGTTAAAATTTATTAATTTGCAAAAGTCATTTCATATAAAAATTACGTAAAAGACTGTGATCATCCGTCCCGGTTTACCTGGGATTGATGATTAACATAGTTTTAAATCAAGAACTAAATTCACATTTTATTTATTTATTTATTACAGAGAAAACCAACCAAGAGGGGTAAATTGGCCAACAAATGGAAGCGATATGAAGCGGAAACCATCAAGAAAATTGAAGAGCGAAGAAAACGAAGCAACTTGTAGGTCATCCTTCACGATGTTTTTTAATAAATTCATAAATAATTAATCCATGTACTTATGTTTTGTATTGGTGATTTTATGCATATGTATATGTATGTGATGGATAATTTAATTGAAATTGTGTTTTTTGTGCATAAGATGCACTTAGTTTTGGGATGGGTTTAGATTCTTATTACAGCAAACCAACCTGAGTATTTATAAGAAAAGGCTATATAATAGCGATCCCTACAAGAATTTCTAGGGACTACCGACTGGTAAATGAGTAAGAAGCTATGGGATGTAAACCATTCTGCCATTTATTGACAACAAAAAAAAATAGAAGTCAAAATAAAGATAACGCCCTTGCAAAACAGTGTGCACTACAAGGGGTTCCTGGAGATTATCTGACTCTACTGATAATAATGGCATGGAATGTGTTATGGAATGTATTTTTCTATATAGAATAGATAAGCATTAATCTTTTGTGCAAGCGAAAATATTCTCAGTATTAATGATAAGAGAAAGGCAGTGATTCAGTCTATTTTATTTTGAGAGATTTAGTAAATTCAAGAAGAGAGTTTCATTTTGCATCTGCTGTCAGTAGTGCGGAAATTTTTGTTCTGAGACTTTCCTAACAACTTTAGTAAAAATGGTTCGGTTACAGTTGTTTAATCAAATAAAACGGCAAAATATAATTGACCACTCCACATTTTTGAAACTTAGTAAATATCTTGAGGAGAATAGAGATTCGATCTACTTAACGAATGAAGCGACCAAGGTGTTGTTTAATGATTTTGTAATAATGGGTCCCCGTCCCTTAACTGAAGTAGAGCTAGGTGGACAAGAAATACATATTAATCTTAATGAAGTTCCTCAACGGCCTACTAGTGCCGAAGGAGGGAGTGGTAGTGAAAGGACTGTTACTGATGGTGGAAGGGAAATGGTGGATAGGGATTCAAGTCCTAATTTTGGGGACGTACATAAGTTTGAATTCTGTGTACCTATTAAGTATTATGAGTCTATTAGGGGATTACGTAATCACCTTCTAGAGACACATGAGGGGGTGAACCATAGATGCCCGGAGTGTGGTCTTTCCATTACTCCAGATGAGAGGGATTTAGAGTGTTTGTGGGATTATACGAGAGCAAAAGGCCCCGTATTGAAAATACGATTGGAGAGACAAACCTGAGCGTACTTCACCCCATAGATTAGAATCGCTCAAAGATACTGCAAAAACCATGACTATGAATCCAAAACCAGTAAGATGTCCCAAATGTCGCATAACTATTAACAAAACGAGTTTAAAGAGGCATCGAGCTTATTCATGTTACTGGGTTCTAAGAACCCGTGCCAAATATTTCCCAAGCCAACACCTGGTCGGATGTCTTAATTGTAGCAAACAGTTTGCGACTAGTAGTGGTCTGAAGATGCAGATTACTAGGATTCATGGAAAAGTGAGTACTGCTATTGTTGTAATACTGATTATACTGATTTTAAATTTTGTTATATGGCTGTCGTAATAAGTGCAAACCCTAAAAAAATGTTAATAATGATTGTACTGAAAATCTTTGCAAAAGAATAAGAACCTCAGTTCCAGTAAGCATTATGGTATAGATGACAATTTGGAGGAGCTTATTTCGTCAACAGCAGAGATGATAGCTATAAAATCGGGTAATTATTTTAATAATAAAAAAAAATTATTTTAATAATAAAAAAAATTATTTTAATAATAAAAAAAATTATTTTATTGAGATTAGGATTTCAATAAAATGTATGCGTGTCGATTTTTGAAATCCGATTTGTATTAAATTGTTAGGACCTTTGGATTTGGAACGTATAAATAATGACACTGTGACTAATGACACCCCTGGTAAGGACCGTACTGGTTTAAATAATGTCTATTGTGGCATTAACTAAGAGTAGCTAGTTATAGTTGTGAGAGTATCAAATGTGTTAAGTGAATAATATATAAAGAGATTGATTAATTTTGTATTTTTGGATGCCTAAGATAGTGGATCTGAACTCGAGGTTCCTCAGGCTATTCCGCTTGACATGTCGATTAAGGAACCTAGTAAGCTATCAATGATATTGTGTATTTTAGTTGATAGTATTATTAGATATTTCTACTGTTGCATTTTGCTATGGTAATGTTGGTGTTACTGTATAATTAGTGAGTAGAAATAAATACTGTCATCATTAAATTGTAGTCCCTGGCCCTAGCAGACTCAGCAATATTGTGAAGGATTATTTGATGCTAAAAAGAAATACGTTATTATTTAGGAGCAGGATGTAAAAAGCGACGAAAATAATTGCAGAGGTAGGCATAGTTAGAAACGAATAAAGGTTGAGGTTGGGAACGAACCGACCTCAACCCATGATTCAATAGTTAAAGATTAGGGTAAAATATTTTAATGGTTAAAATAAAGAATCCATAGGATTAAAGTAATGAATAGACAAGCTGTCACTTGTCTGTTCATTACACATTGGGTTAATTTACTAGAGATAAGCACCAAACCAAGCATTTACTTTGGAGTTCTTAGAACTCCAGGAAGTGGTGGTGGTTGGGGAAGAAATTAACTTTTCGCCAACCATCTCCAGAAAAGGAAATGCTTAGTTTAAGCAATCGGGTTTTAGCGTCTCCCTAGGAGACTTCAAAAGTAAAAATTAGGTTTTTGGGCGTCTCTTGGAGACAAGTGAAATTATGAACAATTGGCTCTTAGTTTTAGAACAAAATAAAAGGCTCTAATTATTAAAATTAAAACGTAACAGTAAGTAAAATTAAGTTAATTAAGTGGTAATTTAAATTATAATATAAAATACGCTTAAAAGAAATAAAACATTATAATGAATAATAATTAACAATTACCAAAAAGGCTCCCCTTCTTCGAGGAAATTATTACATATATTAATCAAAAACGTGACACACCAAACAATATTTACCATAATATGACGCCGTCTGGGATCTTAAGTCCTTATAATGTGGAACAAGGTACTGACATTGAAGAACCCATGAGTACGGATAGTAATGTTAAAATATTTAAAAAAAATTATTAATATTTATTTCATTCTTTTGTCTGAATGGGTGAGTAGTTTTTACTATGTTTGACGTTTTTTTCTTACAGGAGGGAAAGGTGCTGAGCCATTCATCCGAAGAAGAAAGGGATGAGAATACTGAAGGTCATAGAGAAGGGATTTTATTTTGAAAATAATTATTTTGTTTACAATATAATTAGGTAAAAATTAAAATAGAAAAAGGTGTGAACACTAATATATAAAAGAAAGTATATTATTTGTAAATTAGAAGAATAATAGATTTTCATTAAGCGTTTAGTACGGACTTTGCTGGGACAGTAAGGAAATAACATAGTCATTTGGATACTGAAAATATGGAATGGGAGAATCTGGAAAAATCTATTAGCTTAGTTTAATTTATTAGGAAAAGTTTTCAAAAGGTTGAGAGATGAAAGGGGAGTTTGATCGTACTGAGGGAAGGATAGAAAGGGAAAGTGGTTGAACAAAGTATGAAGAGTTGTAGACTGAGTTAACTCCGCCCTATCAATTTGAAAAAAAAGATCCCTTGTGCTTGACTAGAAGTACTTGGTTGACGCTAGAGTCTCAATCCAATTTTGATTCCCCACCTAAAAGTACCTCATTTTACTCTCTCTCGTTAACTTTGTAAGTTTATATTACCTAAGTCTTAATAGTTGAATCCAAATCAAAAATGTTGAAGTTGCCAACTGCCTTAACAAAAGTTAAAACTTATATCAAAAGTGAAAAAAAATGTTCCAGCACAACCTTGAAAAATTTCCAAACAAACCAATGACCTACCTTGTTAGGTCAGGTCATGACACAAAACTTTTGTCATTGACCACTACTACGGTTTTCACTGGTGTCTGAATTTGATTACTGAATTTTGTGAATGCCGACTTGGCTCCTTCTGTGGAGTCTGCGTTTGCTCGTGTACAAAGACTTGAAGCTCTTAGGATGAATATTTTTCATCCGAAAAAAATCTGGGTGTGAAAGTCCATAATCGGGATACAATGGACTTCGAAATCAAAAAAGGGGATATTATAGCTGAAGTGATTCTCCATGAGGATTTTTCATGGAAAATCCAACCAAGAAGTCCAGATTTGATGGACATTGCTTTGTTCAGTAAAACGTGCGACGAATTAAGAATACAAATTGCAAACAAAAGGCGTGCTTCAAGTTTTACCGAAGCTCGGTATGACGGACCTCGACCGGATGTTAATACAATATTGCCCGAGGTCCTTAAAGAATTGGAGTACAACGAGTCGGCTATGGACGTCGAATATGATGATGCTCTAAGGGGTGAAGAGCAGACTTATGAAGAAAGAGTGGATACTTCCTCCACACGGTATTCACAACAATCTTGGTTTTTTTTTTAAATTTCTCTAAGTAAATGCAAATTTTTTTACTACTTGTAAATATTTGTTTATAAATGTATGGATGAAGTTATAAATTGTGTGTTGTGAGCTTTATATAAAATGGTTTTTTTCTTAATTGCTTGGCTGGATCGTCCCGGAGATTTTCTGACCCAGGTCGACGGCATATTACGTACTGGAACTCGTGTGATGATATAAGGGAAATAACTTTTGTACCTCTATAAATTATAAGTTTCAAATGTTTCAAATGTTTCACAATCAAGTTTATATTGTATTGTTATTTGTATTTCAGTAGATATCCTCAGAGGATCATCACTTATCCTGCTTGTACTGTGACGACCCCAATGAAGGGACGTGTCAAGAGATGTTTCATTTTCCCTGCGAAAAATATAAATTACGCCTTCACCAGTAACAAAAATGATAATAATGATGATAACATTAATTATAATAATAAAAAATATTCTTTAAAAAAATATTTGGAGATGAGTGGAATAATAATGATGGTGATTAAAACCAAATAAAACCAAACAAAATTGTTTTTTTAAATTAATTACTTGTATTTATTATTCGTACGATCAACTATATTTATTTTTTATAGCATTTTTTTTATTTAAGACAAATGTGGCTTTGGTAGTTAGGAGCATGAAAAGTTGGATACCATTCCTTAAATTTCATACTTATATGTAGGGTTAATTTGCATCTGCAGTTTTATTGAAGTCATAAACTATAGTAGATAGGTGCAATGCTGCTGGTTGTGGTGGAATAAAACGAATTTATAGATAAATATATAGAGATAGGATAGTAGTAGCATTGAAGAGTTGGTAGTGACTAGTTTAAGTAAGTGTGACTGCGTGTGTCTGTGTGAGTTTATTGTTTAAAATAAAGGGTTAAGGAGAAACAGAAATAACTGTTACCTTTGTCATTTTGTTTCTTGCTAGGTATACAAAAGCACCCTTTTTACAACAACGGGGGTGGTAGTTAGGTTGATTTGCAAAAAAAAATTAATCCAGCTTCTGACCAACTTTTCTTCACCCTATTTCATCCTTTCACCATGTGTGTAGTAAGGGTTAGTAAAAATAGTTTTTTTTATTTAAAATTTTCTTAATTAAATACTAATGGATATTTTAAAAATAGGTAGGACCTAGTCGCTGTGGTAAAACAAAAAAGTTGCTTGAATTCATCCCAAGAAGACATGAGTGTATTAGTGAAAAACTAAAACGGGTTGTATATGTGTATATGGTGCCGATGCTCCAGAGTATCATAAATTTGCAGAAGAGCATTCTGATACAACTTTCAGTCCTTTTTTTGATGAGTCATTAATTTTACCAAATACACTTTTAATATTCGATGATATCATGCATGATCTAGGGGGAAATTGCAGGATTCTACTACGCAGTTTGTAATAAAAAGTGTACATCATGTTCGAGTCTCAGTCATTTGTCTTTTACACAGCATGTATGGTAAGAACATGCGTACTGCCAGCCTCTCCACCGATTACAATTTACGTTTTAATTTTCCAAGGGATCTTATCTAATCATATCTAATTTTGCACGGCAAATTTGCCCATCAGAGAGTAAATTTTTAAAATAAGTATATACTTTTGCAACTAGAAGAAAACCCTGTAGCTATTTATTTATAGATCTTCATCAACTTCAGCACCCACATTTAACGATGACGACACTTATTGAGTTTTATTTCACTTTATGAATCTTTTTTAAAAGATTTTAATTGTGAAATGAATTTTAGACGGCACGTTTAGAAACGCTTGGGGGATTTTTTTAGGGAATTGTCAACATGCAACAAACGAGGTCGAGTTAAGTTGTTAAAGAACTGTTCACAAGAGAAAATAAAAGGTTTGTTTAAAGTGTTTTTCAATGGACCAGATTTGGCATACAACAAGTATGAAGAAAAATCTTTCAAACAATTTCGAAAAGGTTTAGAAAGGCTTAAATATAAGCAGTGGACAATTAAAAAGTTGAAAACATACTTTCTAAAAAAAGTTTTGTCACAAATTGTTTCAAAAGTGTAATTTAAAATTTTGGATTCTAAGATTTGTTCTATTTCAAAAAATGGGAACTAATATTAGGATAATGAAAGCTTTAAGTTTAGACTTATACAAAAGGTTAATTGAGGGCCAGAGTCCAAGTCAACATACCTCCTTTAACTTGTATGGTCCTTCCACATTCAAACCCACCACCACAACTGAAGACCATCCGACTTCTCAGCAGTTATTTCCAACACTTCCTACTAAGTATATTACTGGTGAAGATGGAGGAACTGAAGAGAATTCTTTGTCAAAAAATATTTTGCGATCCATTCCAGAAAGACAAAAAACACAGAGCAAAGAAGCTTATTGATTTTCTATTAAATAATTCAAATTTTAAAATCGAGCCTACA